>JAPYYQ010003715.1:0-12931 GCA_030522585.1 Anagyrus pseudococci
TATATATATATATATACATATACATATATATATAGACACATATAATGTAAGCGAAAGTTTAGTTTTATAGAACAGCGATCCTATTATTAACTTTATATTTTTGGTTCAGCATAGTTTTATGTATAGCGTTAAAAGTAGTAAAAAAATTAAGCGATAGGCCGTCAGTTGGGGAAAAAATAATAAGTAATTATTCATCAAATAAAGGTTGAAATTTTCATTGACTTGTTACTATAAAATATTCAAAGGTTGATACTTAGTTTTTGTACATTTGTGAAACACGCGATTTAAACACTCGCATATATACGTAAAAAAGTTAATAGAGCGAATGAGATTGATACGTCTTTGAAACAAAGATTAAAATAATAAGTTTTACGAGTTTTTGAACTAGAACCTGTTAAGATGAATGTGTAAATAGTATTGATACGTATTAAAAGCATGGAAAAAGTAAACTTACACTTTACTACAGTTACAAGTTATACGAGAGTAAAAGGTAATTAATAATAATAATAATATTATTAATAATTGAAAAAAAATTAATGGTGAGAAAAATGAAAAAAAAATTTAATCCAACTATCCAGAGACGAACGGTGCATGTAGACATCTATCTTAAAGTGCTTCTTATTTCAGTGTATTTAGAAGTAACGCATATGTGATATATTCTATATAGCGGGTACTTTGCTAAGAAAACAAAAATGTTCATGCTAAAGAACTAGAAAACATTTTCAATAAATTTCCGGCCGCTCGCATGTTTTTGCATCAATTAAAATCACAATAGCCCTGGTAGGAATCTATCTTTCATAGCCATGACAAAAATTTATCGGTATAAAATGTAGACGAATTATATTTACGTTTTATCGGTAAAATGTAGCTATTTTATCGGTATCATAACTACTCATATGTTTTATTTTAATTGAAAACTAGAAAACACCTATAAAATACCTATAAAATATCAAGCGATAATACTTTTTTTTATAGTAATCAAAACGCTACCTATAATCTACCTATATAATACCGATTAAAAACTCAAACCATAAAATGGGCGATGAAGGTGCGAAAAAGCGTTTCACTTATAGGTAGTTAATGGCTAGCAGTTCCGCCCATTTTATAGGTAGTTTTTGTAAAACTACCGATTTTATAGGTAGAAACTATACCTACCAGGGAGCTTAATCATTAATTTAAAAATAAAAATTTCTTACAATTTTTACGATGTCTCCAAAAATAATATTTTCATTTAAACTTCTTTTTTAAGCATCAATAAAAATGTTTCTTTATTAATGCTATTAGACTTTTGATTTTATATTATAAGTTATCCTAAAAATTCATTAACATAATGGTATTAATTTTCCTAGGTTTGATTTTAATAGGCATTTTAATTAATTAAACGATTTACGAAATTTTTATGTTTAACCTTGTTTTAGAAAGAAAAATTGTTCTTTTAGGTATTTAAGTATTAGTTTGTTTAATGAGAAATTTTAGAACGTTATTTAACAGTACTCGAAGATAATGTTGTCTTCACAAATTTTTGTTTTAATTTGCAAATAAAATAAAATAAAGCTGCAGACAAAAGTTATTTATTATATGTTTGTCAAAATACTATGACTACAATACTAATTGTATTAATAATAATAATAATAATAATAATAATAATAATAATAAGAGTAATAATAATAATAATAATAATAATAATCACAACAATACTATTATAATAATAGTATCAACAATAGAATAATATTGCTTCTGGAAGTGACATTGGAAGACTGAAAAAGTAAAAACCGAAGAATAGTCAAATGCGTCAAATACTTAGAAAACAAAATACAATATTTTTTTGTTTTTAAATAATTTTAATAATAAAAAAAATAATTCTAACAAAACGCTACCTATAATCTACCTCTATAATGCCGATTCAAAACTCAAATCATAAAATGGGCGAAGAAGGTGGGAAAAAGCGTTTCACTTATAGGTAGTAAATGGCTAGCAGTCACGCCCATTTTATCGGTAGTTTTTATAAAATTACCGATTTTATAGGTAGAAACTATATGCGATTCCTACCAGGGTTAGAAGATCTGTATATAAAATAGGAAAAATTTTATTTGCCATTATATCGTGATTTGTTAAAACAACTCTATTTTTTTAGGCTTTTTGCTTTAAAAATATTGTATCTACGTAAGAAATCATGACCGATTTTGTAATGATAGAAAATTGGCCGAAATGATGCAGAAAAAACTGTGGTTGTACTGACGATACGTATAAACAATAAGTTATGTTTTTAATTCTTGCTCAATTCCCAAGTTAAAGATTTATGAATTATACATATATACCTAGCAAAATACTAAAGATTCGTTTATATTATACACGTTTAGAATGTCATTAATGAGTACAATCGGCTATAACAAGTTTTATTAGGCTGCTTGTTAGAATGTTTTTGTAATGACCTTACAAACTATTTACAACATTTTTTAAGATACAAGTTCACTGATGTTGTAAACAAATTTAACGCGATAAATAATGGACTTTTGGAAATCATTCATTTCGGGCATGTTTAACAATCATTCATTTCGGGCATGCATAACATGTTTGTGGGTTGCAACCTGCGTCTTTAAAGGGACAAACGATATTTTTAATAAGATAATTTATTACATTTTAATTGTTATAAAAAAATTATATCAAACATGCAGATTTGACAAAAAATATCGGAATATACAAAAAACTATAGTTATAAAGTATTTCTGTAGAATTCAATCTGATTTTTAAAGTTTAAAAAAAACTATGTCGTGACTAGGAAAACTCAGACTGCCTTCCACGTTCCAAAACAGATTGGCTATTAATGGTTAATAAAAGATTGCTTATAAAACAACTGGAGGACAGTCCTTTTACTTCTTGTTACTAAAGCAGAAAATGAAATATGAATTACTATTACTATAATTATTATTATTATTATTATTATTATTATTATTATTATTATTATTATTATTATTATTATTATTATTATTATTATTATTATTATTATTATTATTATGTTACGATAATTTTTGTATCTGGTAATGACTCTAAGACAAAAAATACAAGTCAAATTCTGATTATATAAATTATTATATATTTCATTAATTTGTAACAATCGCAAATATATTATGCAGTTTTTGCTTATTTTCGGGCTACAACATAAGAAATAATCGTAATTTGTAATATTATTCTTAATGCATTTTTACTTGAGAACTGTGATCTATTGCACAATAAATTTAAATTTATGTTGATAAATATTAAGGGCAATATATACAAATTAAGTTTTTAAACTGTAATTATTTTACATCGTTTAATTTTATGGGAAATTTACAAAAGTAGTCTTTGAAATATTTTAAAATTGATTTTGAAAGTCGAAATAGCTGTAGCGTAAATTCAAATAATTTTATAAAAAAAATTCATTGGCAATTTAAAATTAGAGTACTATCTAGGATGGTTCATAAAGTCGTGACATTTAATGCGTTGTTTCTGCTTTTATTGGTTAAAAACTTTTCTCCGTAATACAAAACAAAAGTGATCATTTTCAAATTGGAATTTGGTCTTATAATAAGTGCAAATGGTGCATCACCCAATATTTTATCAATACAATTACTTGACCATTCGCTAGAGTGAGCTTAGTTTAAAAAAAATCGTCTTAAAAAAATCTTAAAATGTACATTAGTATTCATGTTAAATATTAACTTTATTCACCTTTACTTAGCTTTTTAAAATAAGGAAAAAATGACTGATTCCATCCAAAAAATAAAACTACACATTATTTCTTAAATACTAAAATCTTTTTATGTGATTTTATTTGAGTAAACATTAGTATAAATTATTTATTTGCATAAAAAATAAATAAATAAGTAGAAGATTAAAAGAAAAAGTTATTTTTTTATTTGAGCGCCGGAAATTCACATTTAAAATGTGAAAACAGTTCGAAATCAATAATGGCAAGAAGATAGCAGTTGATGAGATTTTCGAAATCATGAATAAATTTTTGGTAAATGCGAAAATTTAGTCTTAAAGTAGATAAGAAGTAGAATATACTATAGAACGCTTGAAACATGTATAAACATACACATACACACAGATGCGCATACACACGCATAATCCGAGTTTAAAGGGGGGGGGGTTTGAAGAGTTGGTCGAAGATTTTGATCAAATGTAGTAGGTAATGTAATAAAATTTTAAATTAAGCCGCTAATCTGTTTTTGCAATTGTTACTTTTGATCATGTAAGCTGTTACATTTTCAATAATATAATTAAGTGACTGATTTGAGATTTTACTTTTCAATATGAGATTACGTATTGAATGCTAAAAATTAACGATGAATTTTGGGTCTTCTTTTATTATAAGACACGATGATAAAAAGTTACTTTAACGATATGTTTGGGATAAAGCTAAGACTCAAATATCTTTCACTCCCCCTATAAGCAGAGAAAATTTTTAGAGAAAATTTACTGAAAAATACGTTGGGACGTTAACATCGAGGTCATTATTAAATATTTTAGTTGAATAAATTTTTATAAATTTTGCTATTTAATCATCTGAAATGTAGATAGTTGTTATAGTAAGTGCTTACAAAAATGAGTTTGAATAAAATAAATGTATTGTTTAGTTTGAAAAATAATTGTGTATTATTTTGACTGCTAAGGTGTATTGGGACGTAGCATGAGAAATTCAAGATGGCGTCTGCCTGGAGCAAAAACAACTCGGCAGGAGTAAGTTTTTTTATTATTTAAATAAAATTACGAACACATTAAATTTTTCATGTGTAATTTACATTAAAAATTGTTTTGGATGCACTCTTTATTAATTTTATATTGATTTTATACCGCAAGGGTTCGTAATTTTATTTAAATAATAAAAAAACTTACTCTTGCCCATGAGAGCCCGTGTTGTTTTTGCTCCCGGCGGACGGCATCTTGAATTTCGCTTATACACAGATGTCACGTCCCAATTCTGCTAGAATCAACAAACAGATATTTATAATGAAAACATTTCCGTAAACGATATTTAAAAAAACAACATCTTTGAATAACTCCGTTTTTTTAAGTAAATTTTCATAATATTTTTCTCTAAATATATATTCATACAGAATTGACACGACATGAAAAATTATATTATAAGAATATTAAAATCTTTCTATGGATATATTTTTTCGTCAAAGTTTAGACTAGATAGAGAAATAACAAAAGTAAAAGCTAAGAAGCGATTATTTATTCGATTCAATTACAACTAAATATCCTAAATATATAAAGCATCATTTTAGACGCATTGCGTAGTTTTTAAATGATAAAGTAAGCCGATTTATAGAGAATATGATTAATCTATATACAAAAAAGAAAATGAGTAGGCAGAAGAAACGAATAAAAAAGAAAAGAAAAAGTAAAAAAGAGAATGAGTTGATAAATTCTAAAGGTTTATGCGAGAATTACAGCGTTGCAAGTTTCAGTGATTAAGAAATACTATCTATCAGCACACTGATCTAATGTAAGCTTATGATATTTTGTAAATCTTTTTAGTTCAAGTCCATTTAGTTCACGCCTAGTTTTATTCTCTTTATTAATTTGTATAAATTTTGTTTGTTACGATGGTTATATTTGTACAACTTTACTCTACTGTTAGCACTAATTCAAACAATATTTATACAACAATTTTTATAAACTTTTATACAAATTGAATTAATGCGTTTATTTGCGTGAACAAGAGAGCGTTGAACATGATTTTACTAAATTTACTAGTGTCTACAAACAATAAGACACTGTGTCTCAGATCTGATGAATTTTTAATAGAAATTCCACGATTATAGAAGCGGCCGTGATTGCATTGTGACAAAGCAAAGTTTTAATGGATAGCTTTTATCGAATGTAAAAAGAGAACCAACATGTTTGTGTCTATGTCTGTGTTAAGCGAGAGTACGCAAGCATAAAACGTTTTATTCAAAAACAAATTGTTGTATCAGTTGTTTTTTTCTCTTAACTGCGCAAGCTACAAATTACAAATTCCGAGTTTCAGCTTATGTTAGTTTTTCTGCGTTCCCAATGACGTTCTAAAAAAATTATATATATTCAACTTGTCTTTTTTCGGGGAGCATTTATCAATGATGTTATTAATTAACATTATAAGACATTGCTATAACTGATTCGTTTAAAAGCGATTTGACTTCGCCTTACGTGCTATTTTGAAGGAAAAAGAGACAAATCTAGCAGATTTTAGATGCAAAGTGTGTAGTAAGGCAAGATTATTGGTAGAGCCAAGTGTTGATGAATGAGTGAGAATAAGGATGAACGAATCAGCATTTACTCTTTATATCTGACCAGCAGTTATTATTATTATTATTTGACTAAATCGCATCTTTTGACGATGTTAAAATAGCTCAATGACTTTTAAATAACAATATTAAATATAATAATAATAATTATATTAATAATTATAATAATAATAATAATAATAATAATAATAATGATAATAGTAATAAAATTTCTGAAAAAAATATGGAAAAGTCGACAAGTAATCGGGAAGAAGTTAATTGATCTGATAAGATTGTATTTGATACAATACAAATATAAACTTTGTGGCGAAAGAAACAAACACGACGAAAAATTTGTAAAAATAAAAACATCAAATGAAAATATAATTGCAAAGTTCTGTATCTAGTAAAACCAAATTTTTAAAAAAAAAAATAAATAAAAAGTAATATATAATACTCAGTTAAATATAATTACATTATAACCCGCATTTCGCTTCTTCCTAATGCCGATTGCGATTTTTATGCTGTTTTTTTATAGTATCTGGCTAAACAGTGTTAATCGCCGTTGGAACAGCAAGTCGCAATTTTAACATTTTTAAACAAGGAAAGAAAAAAAAAAGATAAAAAGCCGATTCTCAATGACGATAAATCAATATTTTTTCACGTCTTTTCATTCAATTGGTTTTTAATCTTAATTTCTGTCGTAGTAAGGATATAAGATAGAATACAAGCTAACATTAAACAAAGAAGGCTCCAGAAATACTTGAGTTTTTTTCCAACGGCATTATGCCTGCAATTCGTTTCAGAGTAGAATAGGTCTCTATTTCTTTAAACACTTTTGACTGATTTGTAATGATACTATCAAAACGTAGAGTGGCTGTTAAAATTGTCACGCACAATGATTATTTTAACTTTTTATCTATTATACTCTTAAACGTAATTTTAATGATATCAATCACGAATAACATTTGTTTATAAGAGAAAAATAAACGATAAAAAAGAAACATTTGTCATTTATCTGAAATACATTACAAAAATATTTTCATTTTTTTCTTTTTCCTTTTATTTAGATTTTTGTTGCTTCAATTATTTTCTAGATATTACATTAAAAAAAAAAAAGAAAAAAGAAAAAAGAAACAAAAAAATACAAAAAAATAAAATTAAATTAAAATTTTGCTTTTAAAGCACAATTTGGTTGTTTTCCTTATTCAGATAATTACATTTCAACAAAAATTCTGAATTACTATTTTAAAATGTACAATCTCAACATACAATTATTGATATGTTATGAAATTTTTATTTTTTTTTTCAATATCCTTTGATATAAGATAAAAATGTCTTTTAGTTGTTTCTATAATTAAATCTACAGTTTTAATTATGTAACATCATCCTAAAAATTTTGTTATAATATTATTGTAATGTACCTTGTCACTATTGATTATTTCTACAACTCTCGTAGTTATTGTTTAAGTTTTAGCACGGTTAATTTATTATCAGGTTCAGGTCATATTAAAAAATGCACCACTTGAGAGCTTGAGAAGTGTTGGTATATCAGTGCTTAAAATTCCCTGGCGTAAAAAGACATTAGCTGTGGTATATAATTTTTGCACTAAGCTCAACAAAATAAATCCTAATTTTTGTTCAAACTTGTGTAAATTTGTTCAAATCTTCGCGTTAAGCAGTTAAAATAGTACTGCTCTCCACTTAAGAACACAGCCTTTGAGTTCATAGAAAAATAAATGGATAAACTTGAATGAAAATATCGTATAAACGTAGAGCCGGCGATTTATTCAATGATCGTCCACTTTATGCACACACTTACACCCAGAAAAAAATCAACTTGACTTTATTAAAACACAATATAAAATGTACATTAAGCTTTAAATTTACAATGCATTAATCAAATGGAATCACTTTTGTTTGTAAAAAAATTGTAGGAAACTGGATTATTTACGATAAGTAAGTTGGACACGTTTGACATACACTCAAATTTATTTGGCGAAAACGAAGAAAAGGCTTTCTCGACGTAGCTGCTGGACTAAAATGAAAATAATTACACATTGCATGACGTGTATGTACGTAGTGTAACGTAAAACTAGTGGTGGTAAAGTGATAAATGTTAAGTGTAATGTGTTTTATAAAAAATAGAAATTTGAAAAATTACTGTAGTCGTAAACAGCTGGAGAATGATTAGCGGTAGCTATCGATCTGTTCAACGACGTCTTCGTGCTCTCATTATGTACTTGCAGCGTTCTTTTCGCGTCATTTGCCTCCAGCATTTTCCTGCTTGTTTAGCCACTCGCGTCACACATGCTCGTGGATTTTTTCTAAGCATTCTCAAAAAGAAGAGAATGAAACCGTTGACTTGGGGCTTGGGGCAGCGTTTTCTTCTTTTACAAGCCATTTTAATAATCTGTAGTTGCTGTTAATCGATTGCCTGAAATCTTAAAAGAAAATACAGTTAGAAAATTAAATCTTTCAACTATCAAGTTAAAGCAGTAGTAGATTTCGAAAATAGATCAACTGCTGCCCCACCCTGCTCACAACATGTACTTTATTTATCATCAGCTAATCTTATTATTTTGCACGTTATTATTGCTGCGCGTTGTCAATTGATAAGCAACTGTAATTACAAATTATTTATTAGTGAGCACCTATTTTAGACACATTTACGACAAGAATTGCAACTACGACTTGGTATAACCTAAAATAAAAATCTTTTCAAAATTGTCCTCAAGTTAAAAAAATTAATTTTTTTACCCGTAGCTCGAAAGACGTTGAGCGTTTTGAGAAAAGTTTTGATTAAACCGACTCTAGCAGCGATTAAGTTTTCAATAAAAAAAAATATATAAATAAATAAAAATAAATAAATAAATAAATGAATAAATAAAACAACCTTTTTAACGCAATGTTTTGGGGAAAATAGTTGACAAAAATAAAATAAAAAATACCTAGTTTTCGCAGTATTATGATTTTCAAAACATTGCACATTTTTTAAGTTCGAAAATGTTAGATTTAACCTAGCTCAATAACGTACTTTTTCTAGAGATTATTGAAATTTCCTTAACCTTTTTTTTGCTTCTAAATTGCAACGACCAATTTTTTCAAACTTGGTATTAACTGTTTTTACATGGCAGCTCGGAAAAAAGAGAAAATTTTTTTTCTGTACACGAAAAAATGTTGTTAATTTAATATGCTATTGGCATCTTCGTGATGTTGAAAATGACAAGAAAACTGTCTGTTGTATTCTGGTTTCTATAGGCAACGTTAGGCGCATTTCACATCAATGAATTCAATTATTATTTAACTCCTCAACAAATTGTGACTTATTTAAAACGTTAAACTTATTCATGATTTTATACCTAGCACTTCGGCAAACATTATTTTTTTCAACTCTAAGAAAAACTAATCATTCGTTAATTGACACATGCGAATTAAATTAAAATTAATACATTAAAAACAGTAATTTCATTGCTGTTCTTAAAAAAAGAAAGAAAAAAGTCTTTATTGAGTAGGTTGTATATTACTAGCGAAACTAGAATTCCGTGAAAATATACATGTACACTAAATTTCGAAAAATCGGGAATGTCAGATTTTCATTGACATAAAAGATTTTCTGAATTTTCAGAGCAATTATGAAATTTAATCCAATTTGCTTACTGTTTATTCATATTTATTCAATTGTTTAAACTCAATATAATTTGTATGACTATTTACAAGGGTAAAATTTTAATTATTTGCTAACTGACTGTTTAAGTACGACAAACATTTAAATAAACAAAATTATCTAATATTGTCTGTACTTTTTTAATGGCAATAAAAAAGATTTTGTAATTGATGAAGTCTATTCCGAGACTTTTTAGGTAATTTATTTAGATTGGTCGTGTATTTTCAGATGTATGTAATTATTTACGTAAGTTTTGCTGTAGCTTATAGTAATTTATGTAAGTTGAGAAATCTCTTATTTGTCGCAGTCTTGGATAAAGTGACGGCGCTCGAAGAGGGGAGGGGAGGAAATTAACCCCTTTCGTCTAAAAGTATGTAAATACACAAAATTGTCACAGGATGCCTTCATAGGGTTAAGTATTATAATACTTGATAGCCGTACTTGCCTAGTTGGCTGGCTCATCCTTCTATCGGCGCACGACAGCGCAAAGTTTCAAAATTAAATTCAATCCTATAACAATTTGAAGGTAAAGTGTATGTAACAATAATTTCTAAAAATTCTCTCACAATTTTTTTATTAACATTTTCATGTTGTTAATGTCACCCTATTGTATAATTATAATTAGTAACGCAAGTTGTATTTTCCTGTTTTATTTTTGTCAATATAATCTTTACAAGAAATTCGATGAACTACGTTGTTTTTTCTCTCAGTCGTGTCAGACTTGGTATACCTCTAATTATTTCATCGAACTTTTTAATGTTACTGTAGGTAACACGTAACAAAAGTAGGTGATTTTATTACGTAATTAAATTTGTTACATATCAAATGTCATTACTATATCAAAAATATATAATAAAAATATAAAAGTCCCTGGTAGAAATTTATAAGCATATGTTGGCCATCAAAACTGGCCATCAAGTGCACATTAATGTAACATTTTTTCGAACGCTATTTGAAGATTATTTATGGTTTGGACATAACCTCTAAAAGTGCCGAATAAACTTAAAATCCTCGCGAATACTCTAAATAAAGGTCTAAATAATTACCGTGACTTTATAGGATATGTATTTACCAAGCTGAGATAATATTCAATTTTTACGTGTAGCAGGGGCAAGAACAAGAAATTCTCCGAAAAACGATAATTCCGTTCATTTTTGTTCAGTCAATAACTCCTGGCCAATTAATGCCCAAAAAATGTTTTAATTAAGGGTAAAAAAAATGTTACATTAATGTGCATTCGCTAGTTTAATACCAGTTTTACTGGACAGAAGACAGTAGCAGTAAAACAAATTAGTTTATGGCTTGCTTATCGTTTTGAAAAAGTTATGCATTTTTTTATGGCTTGTTTCTGGCAAGTTACTAGAATCGATTTCCACCATGGGTAGAGCGTAGAAAAATAATATTTTTATTTAGTAATGAAACTATTCTTTCATTACATTAAACTCTATATTTTTGAGTAAGTATTAATAGAGAAAATTCTTACAAAATTAAAAGTTCAAAAAATCGTCGAGAGTGTAAAAAAAAAGATTTTCCTTATCAAATCCATCCATTTTATATATTCAATTTAAATGCTTAATTTTGAGATAAAACTGATTCTAAAAAATAGCTATTTTTTAAATAATAAAAATAGATTTTAACTTTGTATATAATTCTATTTACTCAAATTGCTTTTCTCAAATATAATTTTATTCGTCGTCTCGTTTCACAATTTTGAATACATGTGCTGCAATTAACAGGGTGATTCGCTTCGCGTTAGGCTCAAGATCGACTTGGTCTAAAAAAAAACTAAAAGGGAGAATAAACGCGTGCATGACAGAAAGAACAAGTCTATGAAACAATTCGCGGCTCGCAACGATGCTGAGCGGAACACCTCGGTGCCGAGCGGGGCCACCGATTTACAACAATTGACGCGCTTCACACAGATCGGGAGGTAGCGGAGAAAACAGCGACACCGACTCCGATTTTGGGGGAAGTCACCTCTGACGTGCTCGCATAAACGAGGGGTGCTTATCGAAGCCGTGCCGCGAGCAACGCCTCGTGCGTGTTCGTACTCGCCTTAGTTCTTCCTGCTGAGTTGATGCTCGGTCTGCCGCTCCTCTTCCGATACTCTGCAGCTGGCCATACACAGGCTCGGACTCGGGTTGGCACTCGCTCGTGCCGAAGCTTCTCTGCTCCGCTCTTCTCGGTATTGCTTCTCGGATATCGCAGCGGCGATTCCGATGAACATTCGGTAGCTTGGCGTCGAATTCAAAAGCCCGATTCCACCTTTTTCTGTACGTAACGTGAGGGGTTAGAGGTGGAATGGTCGGACTTACAATTTACACTTACCCCGATTGGGAATAAGGTCGCGCCTGCCGGCTCGTCCGGTCTCGAGACCCTCTCGCAGCCGAATAGGCCGAACAAATATCGCGGCTCCCCGACTACGCCGTCTCTCGCACCCCAGCGCCCTCTCCACATACATACACGCACACACCTCTCACTCAACCGATCCGTTACAACTTTTCCATTTCGGATTTTTATTTAGTTCGTTGAAGATACAATTTGAATTGGCTAATCTAAGACTTTGCACATTCGTTTTTGAGCTTATACTTCATACGCTAGAGCTGAGGTGGTTTTATTGAGTTCGTTCGTAGGTGAGAGGTAGTGAGACGGAGGGCTGATTCGGTTCCTCGTGAGCATGAGTCGACGGTGAGTTGCAGCAGATTTTGGCTGTTCAGCAGCAGAGTCTTCGAGTAATACGATACTTTGTGGGTTGGAGCGTCGATTTTCCTTAAGATCGCACATTCTTGTATGATGCGTGATTTATTAACGTCAGCTAACAATGTTTTAATAACATTATAGCCCAGGAAATAGAGACATATTTCCGACGAAAAATCGAGACCGGATCGGACATGGTTTTTCATTTGGGGGGGGGGGGGTTAATACCAACATTTTAAACCAAAAAGTAACACTTGAGGAATGGTAAGGCATTTTTTACAGCCGTTTAAAGTTGGCCAAAAACAGTTTTTTC
>JAPYYQ010003716.1:0-10011 GCA_030522585.1 Anagyrus pseudococci
CACAGTAATGTTCGTTCATTTATATATATATATATATATATATATATATATATATATCCACCTAATATATCATAATTTCATATGAGCTGATAAAGGAACATGACTATGTCAAAAAAATTAAGGAGTATATATTGATAAAAATTAAAAAAAAACCATCGATCTTTTTTATTTGTGTCAAGAGATACACTCTATATCCATTCATTCTTTCAAATCTATTTCAGACTTTGGATTTCTTATTAAATTGACGTATAAAAAAAATCGCAATACGGAGAAGGTTGCGAAACAAAATAATTTGTCACTCTTATCATATTGCAATCTTTTTTTTTCAAATACATTGTCATTGTACAGGCGTAAATCTAGTTTCAAAGAAAAGCTTGAAATATTATTGTAAGAGCTCGTTTTGTATTTGAACGTATAATAAAAAAAAATTTGTAAAACTATCGTTGATGTTTACATGAAAACGAGTTATTTCATGAAATTTATTATTATTAAGAACGATGACGTTTGTAAAATGTAATTTTTTAAAAAAAATCGCAAGCTTAGTTCAATTGAACAAAGTGCACATCAAATTGAATAAAAACGTAAAAATGACAATTGGTCTCGTTATTTTAATATCGCATCATGTGTAAAAAATGTAGGCAGTGAGCGCTTTTAATTATTCTCGTATTAATCCTCTGTCGATGTAAATTTCTAGCTCAAAGCCAAATCGTTCAGTTATTTATAGCTGTTTTTATCAATGGCTTAAGCTACTGGAAATAAGCGCAGAGGAGAAGCGTTTTATTACCGTGAAGTAATACTAGTCTCAAGACGATCACAACTATATAATTACTTTAAAATTGATTTTCTATTCCTCTTATTGCTTCTTACTCATTATTAATGTCATTAAATCAATTGCAACCAATCACAGATGATACTTCGATAAAAACATTTCTAATAAAATGTCAAGAAAATGTGGCCACTTGTTGCACTTGGAAATATCAGCAGGCATACAGACACATATATATCATAGAAATAAGATAGACTAGACTATTTTTTTATATTTTACTCCTTAATCCCTTTTTTCCTTGTCGCCCTAACATCGTCGTGCGTGTTCGTCCATTTTTCTCGTTGCGCTCTATCGCAACTCTCGAAAAGTCGTTATATGCCTAGCTAATAGACATACATCTAATATTCGTATGTTCATATTCATATATACAATTTTTTATATTTATATTTTTTTCGTATATACAACACACGATATGCATACATATACAACAAAGCTCCTTATTGCTGATAACGGAATGTCAGCACACTGGAGAGAAGTCCTTTTTAACGCGTTGTTCACTATTTTAGTGGCACTCTTTCTTTTTCTTTTCCAAAGTTTGATATTTTTTATCAAATCATCGACTTTTACTTAAGAAAGTATTTATTTAATATCTCGCAATGCGCGCTTTGTTCTTTTCCATACGTAGTTTACTTTCACGGTCTTATATTGTTAATATTAATCGCTCAATATTAAAGTTTTAAACCATGGCGATTATTAATTTTTATGTCGATGAAAATTGGAAAATCGTAGGCACACTAAATAGTGTGAATAGCTTTTGTAAAATTGTTATTTTATTATTTTTGTTTTTTTTTTAGACAAGTCTTTTTTTATATACAATTTTTTATTTTTAATTTTCATTGACTAAGTAAGAAACTGCGATTTCTCTTTCCAAAAAGTTGTACAGAAAAAGATTATTTTAAAACGACAAATATGTCTACAAATGATTTTACGAATATTATAAATTCAATATTTTTTTAGTTTTTTTTAGTTTTATAAACTTGACGTATTTTTGGCGCAGTTAAAATTTTGCATTTACGATACTTGAACGCTTTTACGATCAAAATTGGTGTACTAAGACTGTCTGTGACTATTATATTTTTAATTTCACATCAAGTTATAGAATAAACATTGGGAAAATTTTAATCTTATAATAATTGTGCTGTTGTGCAGTAAATTACGCGATAATGATGTTATTAAAGTTTAAATTTTTTGTCCGGTTTTTGTAAAACTTGTAAGCTAAAATTCACTTTTCCGGCACATTTTTGTGCTCTTCTTTAATATTTACTCTTACACCTTTTCTTTATCATCGATCAGTTTCTGTTATTCAATCTTATGCCCAAATATCTACCTAGGCACTTAGGTTTATTAGTACCATTAAGTTGTTTTTTATTCGGAAAATAGCCAGACCAGGGACTTTTTGACTTTCCTTTTTTATTTTATTTATTTCATTGTTACTTGCATAAAGCGTGTTTTTACCATCTTGCTTTTATTCAGCACTTTGTTTTTTATCGGTCCCTTAGTGTGCAAAATTTTCCGTACAAGCTCATTCCATGTTCATCTATAGTGGACTGCTCTAAGCAGTTTAAAAAATAAAGAATCGTGAATCAAATGGATAATATGATTATTTAAATGTTCTAGGGACGATAAAAAAAAAACGTAATCTTGTGAGGCTTGATAGAGAAAAAAATAAATGAATGTTGGATGAAACATTTTTTATCTTTATATATGAAACAGGACGAAAAAGTGTCATACAAAAAAAGGAAAATTCATATAAAACGTCGAGTTTCACAATCTGGCAATATGCTAGCAGATATCGTATTCGCACTCACGCATGCACATAACTTCTGTACTCTCATACATTTTTTGTTCATTGTAGTGACGCTCACATTTAGGAAAAAAACGAAATCTTACGTGCTCTCTTTTTACTCGATCAGCGCTTTCTTTTCTTTTTTTCTTTCTCTCTCATAAGCATTATAATAAATACTTTCTGCTGCACGAACTTACACGCTGAATTGACGCACAGGTTAATCAAGTTTTTTTTTATTAATAATTATACGATTTGCGCACTCACGCTTATCTCACTTCTGCAGTTTAGTGAGCCTTTGCATTTTTTAAAAATTCATCATCTAATTCGTAGGATCAAAGATTAAGACATCGAAAACTTAATAATTAAAATGCGTGGAAAAACTTATGAAAAAATACGATTGTTTTCGACTTAGATGATAAATTCTTGAAAATTACCGAGGCCCTGCCTCTTTTATCTCTTTTCTCTTTCTCGCACTCTTAGCCAAACAATTATTATCGCACAGCCAGACATACTACACCAAATTTATTTTTCGTTCTTCACGAAATACATCCACGGAGTAATGTCGACGTTTAATGTATAATGATTATCAATTCAATATCGATTCAATATCAATGTTATTACAATCAGACAATACTCAACAATGATCGTTATTTTGTATATTCTTTTATCGTTATATATTTTACAATTATTAATAATTAAGAGTGACAACAACATGACGACGGAGGCGTTGAAGCTGAATATACTTATGTCAAAAAGGAGTTTGGATTACGAAAAGGTTCATTCGGATTCAAGAGGAAAGTACAAATTCATCAATTTTGTATATTTTTAAGACAATATAAATGGGTACAGTGAATTTTCAAGGATGGATTAAGAGTTTTCGATTCGGATTTTTTTTTTAATTTTACGATTTGGGATCTCTTTAATGGCTTTTGTGTATGGAGACACAACGACAGCGAATAAATGTAGATGATGTTGACACGACGACGATACGATGGTGATACATGAATGATTTTTTTCCTAAGAATGATATATGTCAATAACAGTAAAGTGAGGACATTAGGTTTTGAAGATGTACATACAGATGCAATTAAAATATTTTATCGGAAAACCAAGAGTGACTCAGACAAATAATAAGACGATAAATAGCACATAAATGTAGTTACAAAACAAAAATAATTTATGCTTCAATTTTTTTTTCTATAACTTTAAATTAAAACTTTAGCTAGAAATACATTTTTGTTAAAAAAAATTAAATATTAGATTTAAACGTTGTGTTTATGTTTGATTAAAAGAAATGTTTTAATAAATTTTACTATCAGTCTGAGTTCTCCAAAAAATATAAAATATAAATTTGAGAAATTTTGGAAACATAGGCTAAAAAAGATTGGATAAGGAAGCACGTGAAAACACTCAGCACAACCGTCACATCGAGCCGGTTAAGCCATCGGTCGTGATCCAGATAGTTCTTATTTTAAATTTCCATGTTTAACTGTAAGTTTAATCCTATTATCTAGTACACAGTCAGTTTTTATTTTTATTTTTTTAAAAGATTCATCTTGTTTCAATTGGTTACATATATTTCTTCCCTCTTTTTTTGAAGTTCCCTTACTAGTCTAACGGCTTTGCTTTTTTCTTTACTTTTCCCTTCCCATCTCCCTCACGATTTGCGGTAATTACGTGTTCTTTTCTAGTTATATACGGAATGTTTTAGATAATCAGTTGTCTTTAAATAAAGTCTGAATACCTTTTAAAAACTTACTAGCTACTGAAAAAATAACGAGTATGATATTTTTCTATTCGAAAAATATATAATCGCTTTTGTCATTTCGCTGAGCTTGCAATGGTTTTACCGTGGTTACATTTTAAATATGTAAAAATTTTGGCTTTTCAGACTTTGTCAAGGACAACCTTATTCTAAAAAAAGGATGAACGAATACTCGCCGTAAATAATGGGAGAAGGGTGGGAGAGGCTTTTTCTCATTTTTTTAAACGTCGATAATTATTACTAACCTAGGTATATATACATGTACACGCGTCGCATCGGTGTAATAAGTGTGTATATATGTACACATATACATAATGACATACCATCCATGTATATATATATATATAGATAATAATGATAATATAATTATAATATTTTTGTATCAATCGGTCAATCAAGACAATAGCGATTATCGATGACTTATGTATCTATTTGTTTTACTTATCACGACGATCAATATTTTGTTCTTACTCATTGATTTATTCTTTTTTTAAACAATTTTTGTGGATGGAAATATTTATGTATTCAAAAAATCTCGCGCCACTTCTACCCCATGTACTTCGTATTTATTGGAATTGTCTTGGCAGTGACATGCGCAATTATATAATATCTAGTCAATTCAAAACATAATTGATCAGTCTGCTTAATTGCTCTACACTCGAATCTAAAATTATCTCAATATGCGACGTAAAAAATAAATGAATCGAAACTAGTGCACGATGCTTTCATTAAAAATTGCTTTAAAAAATTGTTTACGATAAAAATTAATATAAAATCTTGTTCTCTTGTAGTAATTCTAAAATCAAGGAAAACTAAGATGCCCGCTTGAGCGATTCTCTTTACAACTGACACTTCGTTAGTTGTTCCATCCAGAATTCAGATCAGTGTCGATTATCATGGATTTTTTTATCGCACTAAATGTTCGGAAAGTGGCGTTTCTTAAAATACACTAAAATCAGAATTTGTAAATAATCAGACAACGAGTAACGTCAGTGTTGCTCGCATTCACGTCGCACACATTACTTAATAAATCTAAATACAATAATGATAAAGATTCGCGCTCCAACACTTCCACTATTTACAAACTTTTCGCATACATCGCTGCAGTTAGAGCGACAAAACTTAACGGCTCGACTTTATTTTTCACCCGCGCTCAGAATTAAGCGTCTTTAAAAATAAAACCTCAGAATCGAGGACTTGAGTCGTAGCCGAAAACACATAGACAGCGCACAGCACGGTTACGGCACTGGTGTACAGCTGCGTCTTCAAGGAAATCGCTACTGCAGGATGAGCGAAAAACCACGTTATGCACTTGGTTAGAGGCGGCGATGTATCGAAATTACAAAGAAAGCGCATTGCCTGGCGCTTATCTACGGCTCGCACTCGGTGTCGTGGGTTCAGCGCGCTTGGTAGGCGGCGGCGAGGCCAGTAAGTACTGGTGCTCAGCCTCGAGCATGCCCGAGGACACGTACCAGTAGTCGTCGACGGGGACAGCGGCTGCGCCGGCGTTGCTGCTGCAGCTGCCGCCCAGCGTCGACGAGCTCCTCATGCCTCAGCAGGGCAGCTCATTGCGCGCGGGCTTGTTCGAGTGCTTGCCTGTGTAAGCGGGACATCAGGGATTGCCATCCGCGGCCATTATGTTGTGCACCTGCTCGAGTTTGTAAGCAAGCCTCTGCTTCGTCGAAAACTCGTCCTCTTCAAGAGTCACAGTCAATTGCTCGTTGTATTTGCTCGCGTAGGTGTAAAGCTCGTACAGAGCGCAATTCGTATTGAATTCATTCGCATGCAGCTAAAAATTATTCATTTTATTATTTTATTGCTTCTATTTCTTAATAAAACATTGTGCATGATTACTTACTCTTGATTCTTCCGCTAGCATAGCATTCATATCCTGATCAGATATCGGTTGCATGAGTTTAATATCTGAATAATAACGTTCTACCCACTCTTTGTAAATTGGAATGTCCTTGGCATAAAGTAATTTGGAACTTGGCGAATCTTTGCCTGCAACGTTTAAAAAAAAAAGAAAATTCATTGCAACCATTGAATTAACTAAGAATATTTGGTTAAATTTTTTTTATGAAAGTAGCGTAATGTTACCTAATCTATGATCTGATGTGGAGCAGCTGTCCATAAATGTTTGTGCTACGACGGAAAAACACGCATCGACGATATTTGACTTGTGGATGTCAAATATGAAGTTTGGATTTTTAATGAGATTCACCCAGAACCTCAGCGGCAGAAGATTGCTTTTCCAGGTATGTACGACCTCAGGGTCTGTGATCTGATGATGGAGAGCCTGATCGTCTAGGAAGTCAAACATGTATTTAATGGCGAGTGGTAGTGCAGAGCCTCGGTGCGCTGTGCTGAATATCGTTTCAAATAGATCATCGACAAATTTCTGGAGCGTGCCCTTGGTAGCAAGAAGTCTGGTAAGGTAAATTTCAGAGACCATCTTGTTGCCACGCTCGCCCTCCTTCTGTGCGTCGTTGTCGTGGTGCTTGACTAGATGCCAAACCTTAAGGCCACCGTCATGGTCATGATTAAGAGGTGATGTAGCGCGTGACAGGGGCGGACTTGCCGAGCTAAATTTGCTAAGATTCAAAGTCTCGTATTTGTGCGACTTGTCGGTCTTTTCTGATAGAATCGAGAGGTTGTAGATGGACGATTGCTTGGAGACTAAATTAAGGGAAGCACCGTCAGGTACGCGGTAATGATTTAGCGTGTTGCGTTTCTTCCAGTCACCCTCAGTCTTGGTGGTCGAGTCTTCGTCATAAAGAATCAATCTTCCAGATGCTCCAGTTCTCCATTCTAATAAGATAATAAGATATAATTAGCTTCTGCTCATTTTACTTACTATTAGATAAATTGAATTTTATTAAAATTACCAAGATCAAGGTCATCCTTTCTAGGTCTCTGACTGTAGGGCGTGGATCGATATATGGTATCAAGAGCTTTTTCTTTAACTTGAGATATAGTATCACAGTCTAATACTTTAACCGGAACATTTTCCGTGTTTGGATCTAGACCACCGACAAATACTGTCTGTTGTGAAATAGATACGTAGACGGTCTAGAAATAAAAATTACAATTATCCAGTAAGAAAGATGTTTTTTTAATTTAACCATTAAGACAGTAATAAGAATGAAAAATTACCATCGCCTTAACTTCAATTGATTGTCTAATAAGTTTCTCTTCTGATAGTGAATATCTAGCCTCCGAGGTAATGGCATCAACTGGTCCCTTATCAACTTGTTGTTTCATGGCACGGAAGAGTAAGTACAAAGGTTCACCAGCGCACTCACGCATGAACTTGTACAGGAGGAATGTGAACCACGCGGTCAGCATCTTTTCGGCAACACTCTCAGTTCTAAAATTAAAGCGATTATAATTACAATAATTCTACATGACATGCCGCAATAAAAAATTTTAAATACTAACCTTCGTAATAGCAATTTGGGATGGCTCTTTCCCTCCATACATTTCTCAATTAGATCTGCGAGCAAGGTCTTCAGAATATCCGTGCAATACTCCATCTTGCTCTGAAGCGTTACCATGATGAGGCTCGCGACATTGACTCTGTCCCTCATGGAAAAGTAACGATTGCTTTCCAAAGTCCTCACGAAGAGCAGTAGGAAGGTTTTGTTCATGATAAGCTGCCCGAAAAGCTTAAGACCCTTTTCCTTACGCACGAGTTCGGGCCTGTCCCATTGTAGAACAACGTGGTTGTCGTCCGATGGGAAGAGTATGTTCATGGCATAGGTCCTGTAATCGAGGAAGGGAATGCCACCACTGGTAAGGTCACCTGTGAGATCTGTCATCTCAGTTTGGAGCTCAGCAAAGGCCTCTTTGCACTCGGCGGCTACTCGCAGTTCGAGAATGTCCATCTGCTCCTGCATGTTCTTCAACACACGGTTGCTCTCGGTCGACTTGCGTCGGTAAGCAATAAGGAAGGCGATAAAGACGATCACAAGAATGACGATCGCTGATATGACACCAATGAGGGCAGGCTTCGACAGCGGTCCATTTAGCCCGGCGGGCAAAGCGTAGCTCAGCTGACCAATTCGGTACTTGAGATTACCACCAACAATAACGATTACTTCTGGTAGATCAGGCTTGACGTTGCCGTTCGAGTCAAGTGCTGGTGGTTGGCTGGATGGAGGTCGGCAAGTAAGTTGCTGTCGAGAGAGCGATGTCACGTTGCAGAAACTGTCACCAATCTTGACAACTACGTCGGATTCTTGGCAGGCCCTGTCCAAGTGCTGACCATTGATGGTTAAGTAGTCGCTCTGAAAACGATATGTAGATATTGTTATAAGTCGGTGAAGCAAAGTTTAAAACTAAGAGAGGAAAGAAGAATAAAGAAGAAGAAGAAGAAGAAGAAGAAGAAGAAGAAGAAGAAGAAGAAGAAGATAACCTTGTAGTATTTGACTTCTTCGTCAAAGACCTCGTAGACTGGGTCGGGATAGAGCAAGAACGGATGGAGTCCCTCTTTGGTGAGATTTTGTACCCTCGCTACGTTGTCCATTCTAAATCCGTACTCGAGACGAAGGGGATTCTCGGCATCGAGTACCCCAGGTGGAACGTCGATTTCAGGCGACATGCAGAACATGTTGGTATCGCTGAGGGTAGTGCACGACTGCGAGATAAACTGCTTGCCCTCGTAATAGACGTACATCTCCGGTTTCTCGACGTAGCCAAGGTTCTTGCCGGTAATGCTGATGCGAATGCCGCCGGAGGGTATGCCTTTGGGGATTTTAAGCTGACTGACGACGCCGCTTTCCACGCTCTCGATCTTCGGATCCTCGACGTACTCGTAGAAGCCGTTGTACTCGCGCACGGATATGTCGAAGTGCATGGTGATCTTGCCCTTGCGCGGCTTCTTGCTCGCGCTCGTTATGCAAAGCACCTCTTCGTTTTCCGTGTTGTTGATGTCGCAGGGCAGGTTGTCGATCCATGCCTGAATCCGACTGCCGGCGTTCATGTAGTTGCCCTTGATGCGCAGACGGGTGCCGCCGCTCATCGGGCCGCTCTTCGGCGATATGCTAGTTATGTTGGGGTCGACGAACTTGTAAGTCTTGCTCGACTGGCCACGGAAGTCCTGGATCTTGACGATTACCGGGCCCTCGCGGATCTCCTTGCTGTATTCCCCGGGTCCATCGACGCGGCAGACAATCTGCTTGGTGCGAATGTAGTGCTCGGCGTAGGGCTGGCAGGGCAGTCCAGCGACTGTGACGCTCTGGTAAATGTCGCTGAAGGTTTTGCCGAGATTGTAGCCGGTTATGGTGATGTTCGTGTGTCCCTCCCACGGGCCCATCATTGGCTCGAACCTGAGGATCTCGAGGTTGGGACAGGTCTGGTTACGATCGAGCCAGGTGCCACTGCCCTTGTTGCACTGGTCCTTGACCTCGCAGCTCTCGGAGGTCATGCACCAGCCGCAGCCATACTTCTCGGCCAGAGCCAAACACATGCCGCAGTTGTCGGTCATGTCTCGGCACCTGCACGACAAAGTTAGCTTAATTAATTCCCGAGTCGATGAAAAACCGCTGCTAACTACTTTAGCAGTGTGCTTTCTCAACAATAATATTTATCTGAAAAACAATTTTTGTATCTAATTTTCAAGTCATTATACTA
>JAPYYQ010003717.1:0-10009 GCA_030522585.1 Anagyrus pseudococci
GAGACAGCAACTCGGTGAATACCAAGCTGCCTCCTTATCTTCCTTTTATGATTTTACAGGTGGGTGGTAAGAGAGAGAGAGAGAGAGAGAGAGAAGGGTTGTAGGGTAGGGAGTAAAGTGCGTACAAGGGAGAGCCGAGAGAGGAAGATAACTACTGATTCAGAACAGCATCCCTTTGTGCTTTGATTTTCCGTCTAGCTGATTGTCCAAGAGTACGAATCGGTCAGTTCGTTCGTTTTCAATTCCGAGCTTAGTTTCCCTTTACACTCATTCCGTCCACCCCTTTCCCCATCTGCTCCCCTTGTTCTGCCACTTGGTTTCTCTTATCTTAACCTCTGTCTTTTGCACTTGCGTTCAACTCTTCTTTTTCAGCCTCTCTTCACGCTATTGCCTGTATGTATAAAGTTACTCGTTAATCTTTGTTAAGGTCTCTGTAATGAATATTTAAGAGGCTCTTCTATGACCGTTGCAAGTATGTGCACCAAAACTAAATTTGAACTTTGAATTTACCAATCACGTTTTTGTAAGAATGCGTTTTGTAACGTTCTCAAAACATATTTTCCTTTCCGATTTCAGTTCATGAAATAATAGGAATAAAAGTAAAATGTATAATTGAATTTATATAGTAAAAACGGAAAAGTGTAACGGCACGTTACGTAATGCGTGGTAGGAAAAGCTGATGGCTAAGTCCCCGTGGAGGGAGACAGAAAAAGAGGGAGTGCCTGCGGCTACTGGCATGCCGCGCGAAGGGCTTCGCTCTCTCCGTTCGGGACCTCCAAAAGGATCACCTCGCTAAGCAGAAAGCGATCGACGATTGCGAAGGATTGGCTCGAGGGAGAGAACCCCAAGCTGCCTCTCGTCTTGATCAAGAAAAGGCCGGCTCCGCCGCAAGCAGAGTCAAAGTTCTGTACCATCTACAGCCCAGTCGCCACTTCTAAGGAGTGACCCGTCCCGGGCGCAAGCATAATACTTTTAATATTTACATTCGTTGCGAACCGACTTATTTTATTAATGTATCAATAAACGATCGTGTTGGTGAGAGAAAAGTTTTATTCCTCTTATTTTCCACATTCATCACGCGCTCCCAATTACCTCGCACGCATGAAAGTTGCACAAAAGACAGCCGAACAAACGTCTAAAATCATTGAAATCTTACTTTCTCCGATTCTTTTTCCTATTAGTCTCTCGACGTTTTTTCCCCTCAAGACAATCAACCAACTGATAGTACATCTCCTGAAGTTTAACTCACAGCAAAACGAAATCTGGTCTTCAGAGTACTCCTACAAATCCACTAGCCATCGATTGACACCGGTCGAAGATCTGTCCGAGTCAAGAGATGCTAAAACAGTACGACTTCCGGCATATCATCATCATCATCGAATCAGCTACTTTATCCCACGTACGAGGCCATCGTTAAACTTTTATTTTCACCATTCCACCAGCTGCGCAGCAGCGCGAGAATTAACGATCCACTAAGATTCAGTCTCGCGCCGAGAAAAAGAAAAAGGACACTTTTACAGCTGACTCTCAACTAGAGCTTTCGTTTATTTATTTATTTATTTATTTATATTTTTTTTTGTAGGCGCGTCGATTATAAAGCACTTCTTATGGAGAGACAGTTCGAGCAGAGCCTTAGCGGCTCTCCCACTCTCTATTCCTCTTTTTTCTATTCTACTTATAACATATGCAGTTGGTTTTGAAGATGAATGTGAACGTAGGGACAGTTATCAAAGGAGCTTTTAGCAGACTTTTTTCACCCAGAAAATGGAGCTTTTTCTCTTACTCGTTGAGCTTTTTCGCTGAAAGCGCTTGCAAGCTCCAAGCGTCGCTGGGGTAAATTAAAATGTGGAATTTATTATGACTTATCGGCACAGGCATTGCAAGCTCGCTTACGTCCTTACGTGCGAGGCGCAAGCTAAAAGATTTGGCTAAAAGAGTCGCCTTTTCAGTTAAATAGCCGCAAAGAATAGCCGAGGAAATAGCCGTTGTGATTCTAGAACGCGGAGATTCATTGTTTCTCTAAACATAAAATTACCCAGCTCTCACGCGTTAACACGACCTCGGACGTCGACGATGAAATAAACGAACTGACACTCTCTCTCTCTCTCTCTCTTTCTCTTTCTCTCTTCTCTTTACCCTCGCTTTATTTTGGGCTACAGGTTATTCGGGTGAGATGACGCATGAAACAATCGGCCCCTTTCTCCCAGCCCTCTCTGCTACTCCCTCTAACTAGCAGTAATAGCTTTTTCAAAGCCTCCCCTCGCAGTTTATTCATTCTTTCAAAGCTAATAAAATTCCTCTACCAAATTCGCTTTATACGCGCGCGCTCATACACGCGCGCACACTAGCTCAGTTACGCAGGCAGACACGAGAAATAACACTGCACAAACAATTTGAAACATCGAAGTAATTAAAACAGACGACGGGGAAAACGAAAACTACAAGCTTCGTATTTGAAAGCTTTGCTAAAACGAATAGAGCGAGGAGCACGGCGCAAGCTTAGCTCAGGTGGACGCAAAGAGAAAAGAACAAAAAGAGGCCAGGCCAGAGAGCGAAATGGCCAGTCGACATACATGCATGCATTCCCCGAGAGTGACAGAGGGACTAAGAAAGAGAAAGAGGGATAGTCCCGAAGACGCGTCGCTCTCAGGCCCGTTGGTGGATGTGCGAGGATGTGGCAGCCGGGGGACGAGGGGCAAGGCTCTAAGTGCCCTTCGCATAATCCCGCGCATCCAGATCAAAGCCAGTTGGCCTGGACGCCCGCATAACGTATTCCCTGTGAATGAAGCCGTGGCTTGCAATACCAGGCTACCTCTCTATCTCTTTCTCTCGCACTCTCGTGGCTGCGGATGAATTTAATATGACAGCTGGCTTGTAAACAAAAATTATGGCCTGCACCAGTCTTTTGGCACCAACAAGCACAACCTACTACTTTCTCTCTCTCTCTCTCTCTCTCTCTCTCTCTCTCTCTCTCTTTCGCTTTCAGTGTGATAATTACGTAATGACGTGAAGCAGCTTAATTCTTGCGTTGCTTTTTTGAAAAATTTGTGTTAGCCAATCACGTGAGTGATAGACGGTCTAGAAAATTTGGCCCCATCTCGGCACTTGGGTAGGACTTTTGCAAGCTCATCAGGGCGTTAGGTTGAAGAAAACTCCGCTCTTATTTCAGTCTTGCGCATTTATAGCGGCGAAGCTCAAATGTATACATATATCGCGTAACAAGATTAGCATACATTTGCTCACCGCGGATCAATAGAAACGCCAAGAGCTCGCTCGCGGGGCCGATATAAAGAGAAGCGCTAGAGAGATGCATGCGAAGCAAAGCAGCCGCAAATATTTATTCTGATTAAATTGCCGGAGAGGAATGAATGCGCAACGGAAAGGGTTCGCTAATGCGATTACGCCGCAAATCCAAATAATTACTGTGAAGACGTTCTAAGGATTCTTCCCGAGGGTATACCTGTGCATGATGCACTTTTGCCTGCGACGGTTATCAACATTAACCTTTGCTTTACTCTCGAAACGCACACATGAATGACGTAGGCTGTATTTCTCTTTTTAATATCGCGATTTTAATCTTCGGCTATGAATGCGCATTCGAAAACTATTATCGATCTTTGCGTGATTCATTTAGGTCCTTCTATTTTTAGAGACTTGATAAAGCATCTAGAATTAAATTCAGCTCTACGTAAGTATGTAAATGTTGAATTTACAAATCATTTTTTACCAGCGAATAAAGACTTTACTCAGTTTCAAATTTATACTTTTGTTCTTCCAATTTTAATCGTAATCGCCTCGTCTAGCATTTAACAGACCCCCCTGCCTCCTCCCCTCCTCCGACTAGTTTCGGTAGAGCAGTAGCAGAGCTCGGGTATTCCCTAATAAGAGTTGCAGAACCGATGAAGAAACTTGAAACGCTATAAGTAATAATGCGAAAAGTCCGGGCGCAGTGGCCCAATATTCCTCAGAAGCACGGCCGACTAAAGTAGTCAAAGTCTCCTCGAGCGAAAGCCCGGTGTGTACCAAGCGTTAAATCGGAGCTTTTTTTCCTTCCGAGCCGCAGTCTCTCGTGGCAAGGGGAATATTAAAGACAGCGGGGCAAAAGTTTGCTCGCGCGCGCGAGCTTATATTAGCGGCAAAGCCCGACTAGCGCAGCTCGGTTTACTTCGAGTCGAAGGAGGCCTGTGTGGGGTGGAGTGGCGTGGTGGTGGGGGGGGGAACAGCAGCTGTCAATTCCAGACTCGCCCGACTCGCGGGGCTAAAAGAAACGAGACAGGCGAGCGTTTAAAATGTTTGTCCCGGCTGGGAAGCGATTCAGACGGGAGTTTCCGTTTAATAGGATTGGTAAGGGTGTATCGAGTTTAGGACATGGCTGTAACTTACTTGCCTAACTTATTGTCGGCTTATTAGTAGCGACCGACTGGTGTAGCGTTGCGCGAATTCATTGGCCGATCGTTTCGTGCCGATTTTCGGCGCGAGATCGTTTTTAACGCGATCGAACGCCGCTGTCGCGCGAAAGTTTTAAAGAGCTTATACGCCAGCGCTCGTTATGCGCGATTGAATATCGCAGTAATTAAACACTGAGAGGGAAAAAAGTGGCCCAGAGTTCGATGAGCTTTTAGACTGTGCTTTCGGCTTTGTAATTGTTTTTTCTTTTCGCCAACATTTTTATGATGTTTGTTTGATTACTTTGAATGCTGCCTTCGAGATTCTTGGTAGATTTATTAGGAAAAAGCAAACTGCACGTATAAAAATGTATAATGAAAAATTACTATACTGTATCGTTCGCGCAGGACATACTCTACTTATAGGGAATTGTACTACATGTATAATACTTTTTACCGTACTGCTGTAGAAAAATTATTTTACAGTATAGCAAAAATATTCAGAAAGAACTTTTACTAGACCAGTATAGTAAAATTTAAAAAAGACTCACAAATACACATACGTTAAATATTAAAAATTATGTATACTGAGTTCTAATAGACGTTACCATCAATTACCGTGTCTAGTGACAGTCTTAATTGATTGCTGGCTTTCCGGACTCTTCTCGCAAGTGCCTAAATGGCTTCATGGTTCATATATAAGACGATTGTTCACCCTTACGTATTAAATGTTTTGCGGCGATAAGTTAGGAAATGCGTACTTAGGAATTTAGTTTGCGATAAAATAGGATTTATAAATATGTACATATGAGTTACCGAAAGTTGAATTTCCTTTTTTAAATGTTTGTGTGGTAGTAAAATTTAAAATACCGTATTAGTAAATTGAGAATCCAGTTAGTAAAAATTACAATCCAGTATAGTAAATTTAAGGATATCTGTATAATAAAATTTCCTATAAATCGAGTATGTCCTACCGGAACGATACAGTAATTTTTATAAAAAAATTTGTAATTTTTATTTGTACTTTTTTTACGTGTGGACTCGATTAATTTTCTTACCAAAATCCAACGCAAAGCTTATACTTGATGTAATCAAACATTGCTAAATAAAGCTGGCAAAAGACAAGATGTGCCTTTGTAAAAATAAAAGAGGAATTTGGTTAGCCTCCCGCTGGAAACGAGAATAGCATTACGGCAGACTGGCCACGTACTCTCGATATCATCGAGAAAGTACTAATTAGAATAATTAAGTTGGAGTCGCTTTACATCTCTTGGAGTTGCGTATTATTTCGATGTATTATCGTAGCCCGCTTTCCTTGTCTCGGTGCTTCCTACCCCCCCCCCCCTGTCGCACCTATACCTAGTGCTCTCGATGAGAAACTGCGGGACGTGGCGGTGCTCGATCTTCCTGAGGGCTCGCGCGAGAAAGACAGGGTAAGTTTTGAGAAACGCGCAAACTAATGAACGAGCCCTCAGGCCTGTCGACTTATTCTCTTGCTTTTTCCCTGTTAAAGTAATTTTCATTTTAATAGATAAATTATACCGGAGCGGTTTCACCTGACAATTTTAGATTTTCTCGCTTTCCGTGCTTTTGTACTGCTTTTTTCTATGAGAATGATCATTCATCGGTCATAATTATAATGGATCAACTTATAATGATATATTAAATTAACATTTTTTCAATTAGAATTACGTTACCAAAATATTTAAAAACATTTTATAATGTTTTCATAAATAATAATTAATAAAGATTTAAAAAATTAAGTATTTTTATTTTTCCAACTTGTAGTTAAAGCGAGTCATTAAAACCTGAATATCTATCAAGACAGATAAATATTCGTCGGATGTCGTATTCGATCTTCTGCGAGTATAGCGATAAATTTGAATCCCAAGTAAACAATGCAATCGAATACAGGGCCGTGGCCTGTCGTCCGACTCGAGTAAACTGTAAGCTCTCTCTCCCTTGGCTGGCGAATCGCAGACACCTTAAAGCTCGTTCTGGGCTTCCTCGCGCTGGATATAATCCCCGCCGTGCTTTCTGGGCCGCACACATCCGAATAGCCCCACAGTCGTCATTACGCTTTTAAATAATCCCCCTGCCCTCCGTCCCGTGGGAGGCAAGCGGCGGCCGAGGCGCGACCAGTACCCGGATTTGCGTATTTGAATTTGTCGCACGTCCACGAAAACGCCGCGGCTTTGCATATCATTTGCGCCCGAGCGTGTGTCCCCCCCCCCCCCGCGACATAGACTGCCTATGCGTGTATAGTGGGGGGAGAGGGCAGAAACGGGGGAGGGGGGCGAGAGTCGAAATCCGATGGGCTATTTCGCAGTGCCGACTGACGCCCCCGCGTCGTTTACCGTCTATTGTTTTGCAAATTCGATTCCGTGCCCGGTGTGTAGTTGTGGTGGAATAGAGGCTGTACGATTTTTTCCTCCTTTTTTTTGGCTCGTGAATCTCGTAAACCGAGGGTGATTTGGATGCTGCTATTTTTTCAACCAATTTTTTTTTTCGTCAGAATTCGCTTGTTTGCCATGTTTACAATGATGCAAAATAACATTCATACGGATTTTTCTCCCTCTTGGTTTTTCATTTATTCCACCCATATATTCGCGATGATTTCTTTTTAATGGATTCGTTAAGCTGGCATTCAATGTTTTTAAAATTTTTTCCCCAATGAAAAAAAATACATATACTTTTATTGTTTTTTATAATGTTTGCGATGTGACCGGTGTAGAGACGTACGTTTATTACGTTGCAGTCGTTGAAAACAAAAAGTGTATTTTAATTCGTACGAACAACAGCGGGTCTTTGAATGCAGTGCATAAAATAGGTGTTATTGAAAATCGTAATTCCCTTGTGTCAAAAGAGAAAAGAGATATTAGATCGTATGAAATAAAAGATAAAATAAACGAGTCAATGAATTCAATTAGAGAAGCAGGTATGACGAGTAACAAGCTAATCGCAAAAGCCGCCTCTCTTCCATTCGAGGTGGTAGGTGTATCAGCTACTTCCCAGGCGCGTGCAAAACGATCGTGCGACACCGAGTCTCTTCGTCGTGATTTATATTTACCGATGCGCCGGAGTAGGCAGTCGCGAACGACCAACAGGTGCATTCTAAACGTCGGGCCGTTGCTTTGGGTATACGCGCGCGCGCGCGCGCGCGTGTGTGTGAGAGAGAGAGAGAGAGAGAGAGAGAGAGAGAGAGAGAGAGAGGCAGATGGAGGGAGGCGCTTGACACGAGTATATACCTCGTTGTAGAGCTCGTGCCTCGGCGACGTCGAGAAGCGACAGCTTGCCTCCGTAAATCAATAGCCCCTGTGCCCCTGCCGCTGTTTATTTTTCGCGGACGCCGTGCGCGAAAGTTGGCCGGCGCACGCAACGACTTGTGAGCCAGAGCTGCTTCCCGAACTGCACTCCACTGGTCTTCCGAGTGAATTATTTGTAAAGGGAGGAAGATTGCCCGCTGGCAGAGAAGTTATTATTTCCAGGCAAGTTATGTACCTGCAACCGAGATTGCTTGTATTTCTGGTTGCTTGTATAATGCTGCTGGAGATGTTTTTGTCTTTATGATTTCGAAATTCAGACACTTTTTACAAATGTCGATTGAACTATTTCATTACAACTTTTTAGTAATCTACATGTTTTTTTTTTCTTTCTTAGGTAAGTCACGTTGCATGTTTTTCACCGAACGTTTTTATACAAAATGTGAGTACGTAACATTATTATATATTGTCTTTATTAATTTTCATGTACTTGTCAAACGGCTAGGTAGTGTCGTCTATTTAATGAGATCTATAAAAAATTCTCAGTCTTAATCGTTTAGCGTACATCTGATCATTTTCGATCGTCAATCAATTATATCAAACGCGCATTTCACTTTTCCCGAATAAAGAAATAAAACGAAATGAGCGTTATCCTTGTGTTTAAGCTTGGAAAAAATTGATCAAACTCGTCGAAGGCTATCAATCAAGCGAGCTGAAAAAGTCAAGCGGGTAAGAAAAAAGCTTGGAGGAGTGACAAGAAAAAAAAGGAAAGAGCAACGATCAGCAGCTTGCATGATACTATTGTGGTTAAAACGGGATGCTGTGGCTACTAATGGTGTTTCGATTTCCGTTATCGAAATCCCCCGGCGCGCTGCTTTGCTCTTCTGAGCTTATTTTTGAACGGCCTGGCCGTGAGCTCGAGATCCTCACGTCGGCCATTCGCACTGCCCCCGCGGGCCTCATTTCTCTCCGTCTCGCTCTTGACTTGGCTGCTGTTGCGTGCGATGTGCGTCAGAGAGGGAGGGGGGGGGGCTCATGATTGATGGGTCGTTAATTGCTTCGCTCGCCCGTTGATTTGTCTTGATTCAGAGGCGCCTGCGGCTTGCGAAAGGAAGCGCGCGCGTTCTCTGAAAAATTTCGCTCTACGGCGATCAGCAGTTTCGTTTACATTACAAACCTCCCGGGCAATTTTCCCTTGGTTTTTTTTTATTTCTAACAAACGCCCGCGGCTTTATGTCGTTGCTTTTTTATTCAGCTCTATTGAAAATATCTCGATTTTCCGCAAACAATAAATTGTTGTGGCTACGAATAAAAAGGGAAACCCCGACTGACGGGGCTGTAGGTAGATTTGAGAAAAAAAAAGACTAACGAATTTCAATTTTGTAGCGCGAAACAAGCATTCGATCCCTAGAAGTAGAAACAGCCGGATATGGTCAGACAGTGTACGAGTTGTTAATGAACTATTAGCAAACAATTTTAGCGATTTATCAGTAACTCCCTTGTAGTATAACCAACAACTACATGATATTTAAATGATCCGGAAAATTAGGAATGAGAATAAGACAGAAATTGGGATGAAAATCATGTTGAGTAACAAAAAGTTATTCCGCACGAGAGAAATGAAGCCGCTCAAATAAGTGGCAAAAAAGACTTGCACAATTTCAAACTTCAAATGGAATGATAAGTCCGAGAGCTACTAATTTAACTGTGACGGGGTGGCAAGGGAGGTTATCACAAGATTTTCATCAAGCTAAATACCGCGCGCGGACGCGCGTGTTCGAGCGAGAGGCGCGCTTGCTTTAGGAATATAATTTCCATTACGGGCTGCTGGCATGCATCTGAGCTAGCAGTTTCCAGGACAATTAGCTCGGCTAATTACACTGCAAACAATTGCAGCTGGCAACTCTCTGTATCCAATAATCCATCAAACTAGCCGGAGTCTGGGAGTTTTGCAAGCTCTTCGTACAACCGAAGGGAGCGCCCTCCGAAAATCAGCTACGTCAGAACCGCGAAACTAGCCGAGCAGCTGCCTCCCATTGTCGCGCTTAACGAGGGCCAATTTTTCTCACGCCGTGAAAGCTGACCGAACAATGCACTGCATTAGCGCGTTGCTGCTCTGTACGTATGTGCGTGTTACGTGTTGCGTGTTTGTGTGTGCGTACGCTAAACCGGCAAATCTGTTATCGCGCGCATCCTCTACCTTTCCTCTTTCTCGTCCCTCTCTCTCTCTCTCTCTCTCTCTCTCTCTCTCTCTCTCTCTCTCTTCGTGACGTTTTTAATAGCTCTCTAGTCTCCTCTAGCTTTCCGACTCTCTGGAAGAGATCGCTAGTTATTGCTCTCAAGAAGGTAAGGGCCCCTGGC
>JAPYYQ010003718.1:0-10001 GCA_030522585.1 Anagyrus pseudococci
AGTCAACAGCTGTACTGTCAAACCAACAGTATTTTTGGTTGCTCATATTCAACAGTACAGCTTTTAGTTGCCTCAACTATATTTTTCTCTCAGTGTATCTATTTTTTCCCGTCGGAGCGGGATTCCTCGTTGCAAGCACGTCCCACACCTTACGCTAATACTTGTCAAGCGCAAAGACGCTTCGGCTGAGAGGAGGGCAAGCGCAGGAGGGTCGAAGTCGAAGACGAAGAAGAGGACACGATGACGAGAAAGAAGGAGAGAAGTAGAAGAACGCTGCCGCGGACTCTATGCCGTCGTCTACGCGTTCGGGCTGCATGGGAGGCGCACGGGGGGTGTAATTCTTGGCGGAATCGCAGTTCGCATTTCTCTCACTCCAGGGGGAGGGGGGGGGGGCTCGTTATCCCGGGAATAGCCGCTCTCTTCTAACGATATAATTAGTCCAGGCGCAATGCGAGAGTCCATGTGCTAGGAGCTGCTCCCTCTCTTTCTCTCTGTCGCTCGGCTAGCATTCCCGGAAGCTGGTCATTCCTCTCTTGCGGTTAGTCCAACTGTTCCTCCTCCTCCTCCTCCCCCGGAGCTCCTCCGTGTGCTAATTAAGCGTTATAGTGGCAGTGGGACGCTCTCGATGCACTCCAGGACGGCTGGGCGTGCGACTGGACGGCGTCTTCGTGCCCAGGCCCAGTGATTAGCCACGCGAGAGCCTGTGGAGAGAGTGAGAGAGAGAGATAGAGAGAGGTGGGAGGAGGTTAACGTGCTTACACGCTTTCCGTATTACCGGCACGACGAACCTTGTCCTCCTCTCCCCGCTTTCCTCAATATCTCTCTCTTACTCGTTCTCCCTCTCTCTCTCTCTCTCCTCTTGCGATTATGCATGCTCCCATTTCGCGCGAAACGTGGACGGGCTGTAAGCGTGGGAATCAAGTATAGCTACGAGAATATATCCAGTGAGATATTCCTGTGCGAGGGAAGATGGGAGGAGGATTGGGGTTGCGGGGGGGGGGGAGGCGTATTGGGGCGAGAGTTACATCGACGAGCTAGTGGTTTTTCTTGTACGGTGTCCTGCTTGGTTAACGTGATTTCGCTAAAGTTCGAATTGTGGTATTTATATTACAGGTGGCAGGTCGGTAGAGGAGTGTCGGGATACGCTTATACATATACCCTGCATAAGAGCCAACAAGACCGTTTTCGCGATTGAAGCTAAATTGAAATTTGCGATGGGTTATTCGAACGATTGCTTTTCGCTCTTTAACTCTCTCTCTCTCTCTCTCTCTTTGTAGATTTGCATATGACACAGGATCACGCGATCCTTCTTCTCCGCGGCTAATTCAGTAATATTTTCCAAGACGTTTATTTTTGTAATGTTGATCTGAAAATCTCATGGTACACGTTCCGAATCGGAATTTAATAAATTTGTCACCATACCGAGGAAGCGCGTGCGACCCCTAGAAAATCGTATTATTTCTTTTATTCCCGTTCGATACGTACATTTTATTCACAGCTGCGTAGCGCAACGACCAATAGCGTTGGATGTACCTGTATACGTCCATTTTATTTCAGCGTCGCGACGCGTCCCGCAACGCCGATAATTTACTCTAATACCATTTGTCGCTTGGATCGCGTTCGGAAAACCGAACGTCCAGCGTCGCTGGATAAAATTAAATTAACACCAAATCCTATTTCATCTGATTTATTACAGGTTTCCTCTTCTTATATTAATACCGCGGATATTTATATTATAGGGTAATTGCCAAATCAAACGAATCAAACTATTATTGGTTCGTTATCGTTTTTACCTATGTAGCTTGTCTAATAAAAATGAGAGCTTTAGTTAAAATTAGTTCGTATTCATAAAGTTGGGCAGCTGTCGAAACGAGGTGTTTTCCTGTAGTTAACCTAATCGACAATGTTGTAATTGAACGAGAATAAATTAAAATTTGCTTTAAACTCATTTGGAAGTTTACCAACAATAATATTATTTATTATAAAATTATAAAATCTATATTTATTGCATATAGATTATTTGCTTTATAAGTGCAATAATGATAGCCATAAGTAAAAAACGATGCGTTTTGTTTAAGATATAACAGGCAAACGAGGTAATGAGATTGTAAATTGAAAAACCGTCGAAATATATATATAGAGTCAATGGCGCAAAATGTCGACTTTACCAAAGTTCCGAGGGCGCATATACGTAAAGCGGAGTATGAGACGAGGAGAGAGTCGTATCCCTGCGCCAGACGACGAGCTATATGCGCGACTCTTTACGGTAGCGAAAAGCAATTCTTTGAGCGGTTCCGCGCCACATCAAAGCCGAGAAAGAGAGAGAGAGAGAGAGAGAGAGAGAAACGCGTTGCCCCACCCACCGAGTCGTGATCCTATCTCGAAAGCCACGACGGGAGAAAGAAGCGGTGGCAGAGAAAGAGAGCAGAGAAAAAAGAAAAAGGAGAGGCGAGAGAGACAGAGAGAAAGAGCGTGGGCGGGCGCGACTTTCATCGATTCGCGCGGCGATATTTGACTTGTAAATGGGCGCGAGCGCGGGCTAGCTCGAGAGAGTGAGAGAGAGAGAGAGAGAGAGAGAGCGGGCGACACGCGAATTCGTACATAAGTCGCGACTCTTTTATCCCCCCACCCCCCCCCCCCCCCTGGACTTGCACGAGTCTTGGATGTAGACTGAGGCTTGTAGCTTATCTCGCTTTCTCGTTTTCCTTTTCTCTTTGGTTGCCGAGTTGGACAGCGAGCTCGGCACGCCTCGGCAAAACGTCTTTGTCGTCGAGCGAGAGAGAGAGAGAGAGGACTTTTTCAACGCCGTAGAATCGAGAGCGATTTCGTATCGCCGCCTCCTGTGTACTCGTGGAAAATTTACGACGCGTTGCTCTTACGCTGCTTAATTGGGAGTTTTAGGGAAGATTAGTAAGAGGATACGCGGCTCTTCTCAATCTACGGAGAACAACGCGAATGTATTTCGCGATGAAAGTCACAAAGGCGAGACAAAATCGAAAAAGCGTTCCATATGCAAAAATACACGAGCGCGGTAAAAGGCAAAGAGAATAAAATGAAAAACAAATTGGTACGGGGGAATAAACGAAAATGTGATACGTATACGCGAGGAGAGAGCGTGAGAGTTAGTTTAGGTACGCGACCCGTGCGACAGCTGTGCGCCGCTTGAAATTCATAAACGTCGCAGCTCCGGCGAGACCGGTCGAATTCGAATTCGCTGGACTGCCGGCCTATTCCTCGATCTATGTATATTCATTAAACTCTTTCTCCCGCGCGGAGCCCAGCTGTATGTAAACTCGAGAGTAAGAGAGAGAGGGGGGGGGGCTCCGAGAGGTCAATTCCTTCCGGGGGTTCGCGTGCTGAGCATGGCTGGGGGAGGGCAAAATCGTCCACGCCAGGCGCCACACGCGTGTCATTTTCAGCGCGCGTCGATTATGCATGTGCGTGGAGCCGGACTCCTGTATACCCCGATGCCTATCTCGACATTACGGCCTAGTGATCGCGGCAGTTAAGCTGACGCTGCTGTCCTCGGGGTTTATCCTCGATTCTCGAGACTTGCGTATAGTCGCAGCTGCTGAATATTTCCCTTGTATACGTGTCATTTTTTTTTTTCTTAAGCGTGTTATTACGCGAATTCACATTTTTTTTCTCTCACTCCCTCATTCTTCAACGTGCTTCGTAACTTCACGCGGCCGCCAAATAACCCGTGATTTTTTTGAACCTAGAAGCGCAATTATACCGTTCGTTCGAACACAGCGGTAGGGGAGTTCTTCTGGGGGGAGGGCATGGTTTGACAGTCTTATCGTTCGATAGCTGCGTAGATCCCAAACGACATTTATCCAAGAGCGGAGACTACGCTCAGCACGAAGACTATCTGCTGTCGATGCTCTGCCAAGCGCGAAGGAGATATGAGAGAGATAGAGGCTCCCCTTCCCACCCCCCTGCACGATGAATCGAAGGGATCTCGGTGAATTTGAAGGATGAGATTGTTATTCGGCTCCCGATGTGTAAAAATGGATTGGTGTACGCGTGGCTCGCTTGTTTTTTTCTTCTCTCTCGTTCTTCTTCCTTCTCGCACACAAGAGAGAGAGAGAGAGAGAGAGAGAGAGAGAGAGAGAGAGAGTATCCTCTTTGCGGATGAATATTAATCTTCTTCGAGTCGTATCTCTCTCTTTCTCGCAACGACAGATTCATTGACACTGATTGCGCGTGTGCGCGATGATTGATCGTCCGCAGAAGCCAGACGCGCGCGCGTTTGCTCCTCTTGCTCTCTCTCTATCTCGCACCTTCCTCTTGGCTCTGGAATTTTCAGTTTGTTCGGCTAAATTTAATAAACTTTGTTGTTTTTTCTTTCCTCTACTCTTCTACGCTTCTCTTCTACGCCTTGTTCTCTCTGGCTCGTGTATTAATGCAAAACCACGAATTTTACAGTCCTTGGTATTAAGTCGACGTGAAAAATGAATTTTCGCCGCTGATACGCAGCAGCCGCGCCGGTCGCGTGGGCTGTTTAACGATGTACATTCATTATTTTAAATTAATAAAGCGACACTGACACGTGTTATTGACACTCGCCTTTTTTCTTTCGTTTTTATTAAAAAAAAATTTACAGATATTAATCTTTTGATTTATTGTTCTCGTATCTTTTCGTATTATTATTCTCCGAGGCTTTCTCACGCGAAAACCGATAGTTTTCGTCAAATTCATCGCGGTTGAAATCTCGCTTTCTTCGTAGGCAAATACGCGGAATCGATGTATAGGCGGCGTTTTAAGCGGCCGAAAACCATTCCTTTTCGTAGGCGCAGCGTTGGTATAATTATTTAGCCGCGAATGCACAATATTTGACAGTTAAATTAATTACGCTTTAATACGAACGTCAAGCCATGCGAAAGCAATTGGCGTATTATCGGTAATTAATCGCGACTGAAGCATCAACTGAAAAAGGCAGGTTATACGTATAATTAAATTAAAAACGCGCCTTTGCAAATGTAGTATACGTAAAATACACTGTGAGTCTGTGCTTTAAAAAAAAAGAGTGGAAATAATCGATTTTAACCCGTCAAACTGTACACCACATCAGTTTAGAAACTTTTGAAATTATAAGCAATCGGAATCATACGTGGAACTTTGAACGATCAAACTGCTCAAGCTAGTGCGAACAAGTGTATAGGATGCTCGGTCGATATACACTTATCGTACTAAGCAGAATTAAATCGGTAGTAATTTTCCTTGGCGCGTAACCAACTCTCCCTCTCTCCATCTCTGTCTGGATGAGCCTCTCTCCGCTTCTCTGCATAACGAGCTTCATCTCCAGCAGCAAGTTCAGCAGTGCGCTAAAGCCGGCGAATCAGACCGGGGATCCAGGACTGTTTATACACGACGGTCAATTCGGCGATGATTTGCATGGGGAATTAGAGGTATAACGGCCTAGCCAACTCCTCCAGATCCGGTCTTATCGTGAGGGGCCGAGGAAGAAGGAGGGAGGAGGCTGCGCGCCTCTAACCCCGTCGAGTCAAATGGACACGTAACGCTCTCTTGTGTGTGTGTACGTGTGGGCAAATACGCGCGATAGTCCATTTGACACGTTATATTTTCGCTCTCTCGTGACTTGTGATTGATGGTCGCCCCTACCGCGTTAGAGCCGGCTTGAAGAGACAGAACCAACAGCCGCCCCCGTACCCTACTACCGATGTCTGTTAACGCGCGAGTTTTATCCTTGAATTTCGTGCTATCGGGATGTAGTGATGGAAGGAGAAAAATCGTACTGGGAATGAAAAAACCCACCTCGGTGTGCGTATGGTACTTCAAAGAAATTGTCTCTTTTTTTTAGTTTTTTTTTTGCTTTTTTTCAAAATCGTTTATATTCTTTGATTTAGTAGGATTATTTTTGCTCTCGGTAAAATGCTTCGGCATTACCTTTCGAGGCCCATTAAGAGTAATTATCATAGGCTTGCATAAATTTTCCGAAGAAGATAAAATTGAAGATAATAATCGGGAACGAGGCGTGGTGTGTAATTTATTAAGCGCCAGAGAAGGCTATTTTTAACGCCTTAAAAAGTTCTTAACTCCATGTAATTATACCCCTATCCATCCACCCCCCGCGCTTGTTTTTGTTTCCCTCTGCAATTTGCAATGCTGGATTTTATAAAAACAGCCAAATGACGCGCTTGTAAACACGTTTACATCTCGGCGAAAGGCTAATTCGTATCCAAAATGAAAATTCGTATAAATAGAGGGGTAAATAGGCTTGTCACCGCGATGAGATTTTGTTAAAATTATCGTGTAATCCAACAGCGAAATTAATTGCACACCGAAGAAAACAGCAATTTCGCTTTATATCTCGCACAACTTTACAAATCACCAGCAAACAAGACGAATTTTCCAACTCCAATAAACACGGCGAAAATCGATCCAAACATTTTGTCACCGCTAACGCATACGTACAACGCGTAAAAACAGCAATGGCTTTAAGAGGGGGGGAGGAGGTGGCAGATAGAAGAAAACAGGAAATGAATTAGCGTCCAAGTTAATAGAAGGGATTAAACGTAGCGTGCTCTCCGGGCGCTCTCATAGATAATGAATTAAGGAGTCGGGAATAATAGGAAGATCGGCTGTCTACTTGGGCCAAGAAGAGGGATGGAGAAGGATCGCCAGGGGAGTTCTCGTTGCGGAGAGAAAACGCGAACAGCAGCGGCCACGGCCTCGGGGCTGAAGGGTCAGTTCTAGCAGTTACACTATAGCTCTGCTCCAACAATCGCCGGTCGGCGCCTTCGCTCGAGGGTCCAAAGGGGGGCAGGGGGGGTTGGCAAATGACGATGGACGACGGAAAGGGGGCTAGACTGCGTTTCGTCAGCTTGCCTGCTTCAGCTTCCTCCGTCCGTTCTCTCACTCACTCTCTCTCTCTCTCTCTCTCTCTCTCTCTCTCTCTCTCTCTCTCTCTCGTGTTTTATTTTCTTCTTTGTATTTCCATCCACCTACCTCCTCCTTCAGTTCCTCTTTCAATTGTTTTTCTTCTACACTTCTAAATTTGTTGTTTATTTTGCTCGGGTTTTGAGCGTTAACTAAATATTATTCCTGTCATGGACTAGATTATTGTTAGCAATCGTGGGAGGACAACTTGGGTATTGGTACGATATGCTATTGTCGGCGCGTTCTATCGGTATGTACATTTTGTTATTAACTTTATAAATATAATGCTGTATATTTAAGCTTGCCGTCTTGATTAAAATGCTGTTCGATAAGCTGGTTAATTTCGACTGTTCGGTCGTTTCAAACGCCTTCGCGTCAAATATAATATAGAAACGTGGAAATTGTATTTATAAAATCGTTTGCTCGTTCAATCGATACTTAATACGACATTTAATCGGATACATCGAAAATTTATTGACGTACTTTAAGACATTCACGGGTCTTTATAAATTTCGAATGGCGCCAGAATGTTCACGGAGGATCGAAATAATCAATGTTAAAAGGTGAGCTTTCGGGACACGGTCGGACGCGGCGTTAAGCCATCGGCCTTGCAGCGTGCCAATCACGAATGAAAGGCAAATAACGAAGGATCCCGTCATTAGTAGCTCCAAGTTATCTCGTATCAATCATCAGTGCTCTCTCTCTCCCCGTTTCTCCGAGTCGATCGATGATACCGCAAGCACGAGCTTCATCCTCGTGCCTACAAAGCCGGCGACACCGCGCGACGCACTAGCGGCCTTTGCGGTTTCGAATTACCATAATTACCAGGGACTTAAGTAGTGCAAGAGAATGCTAATGAAACCTACCACCATCTTGTTTAAAAAAAAAAAAAAAAAAAAAAACGTGAGAACGTCGCGCGCGCACAGCTCCTTAATCTTTCTTACAGCCCTCGTCTCTCACTCCATACGGCTGTCTTCGGTTCAGTATGTGTGCTTTACATTAATTTCCCTTTTGTTGACGATCGATTATATCCGAGGAAATATTCCACAAGCCAGTCGACAAGTTCGGAAAACCGAGAGAGCTCGTGCTTGCGCGAAGCGTTATAGCTACCGCGCCGGAGCGGGCTTGAAAAACAATTTGTCCCATCGTAATTGTTGACGCGTCGGGATTACGGTGGAGGGGAGGGGAGGGGGAGAAAGGACAAAGCCTGGTCTTTCTTTTTTATACACCCCGATGTCGCTTTTTTTTCTATCTCTCGCGTTTACGTGGAGTCGTAGCGTGGATATACAATGCTTTTTTTCTGACTCTCTCTCTCTCTCTCTCTCTCTCTTTCTACGGAGTGTAATTGAAAGCGTGTTTGATTACGACGACAAGTTAATTTCTGCAAACAACTTTGAATTTTGCGGATGAAATATGACCGGGCAAATTACGCTTTTTTTGGCGCGCGTCAGCTTTTCGCGTGTACCAGGGCCAACGGCAAACTGCGCTTCTCCGTTTACAGGGGGTACTGACAAAAAAAAATGCAGCCACGATAGCAGCATCGTAAAACTTTCGATAATTTGTGGATCGACGTTAGAAAAAAAAATGACATTTGCTATAATAGCTATTTATCGGGATGATGTTCTGCATAAGTATTACTCCTTTAGTTGGAGCTTCGAGAGCCACCGGGAAAATTCGACTTGCAAGCTGGCGGGGCTCAAAGAAAAATTATCGCTCCTAACCGTATACATTCCTTCCATCCTCCCACCCGAGGCTAGTAAATCAATCCGCTGGTTCGCCAGTAGCAAAAAGAGAGAGAGAGAGAGAGAGAGAGAAGGAGAAGGAGAGTGCACACTAGCACGAAGCCAGCACCCTATAACTTTGCCGCACTCGTTTTGCTCGTTGCAGTAAGATTTTTCACCGGGAGTCGTCTTAGTAAAAGTTTTTCGGCGAAGCCAAAAAGTTGCGCGCAAGGGTCATCGCTGGGAGAGCAGAAGAAAGAAAGAAAGAAAGAAAGAAAGAGAAAAAGGGAGAGAGAGGAGAAAAGGCAGACTCGTATAGTACAGAGGACAGAGCCGGCTAAGAGTTCGCCCAGGAAACTTCCCAATCGAAGCAATCCGTGCGCGAGCATAGGCAAAACTTATAGATCGAAGAGGGGGGGGGGGCGGGGGTTAGGAAGAGCAATAAAGCTGGGACCACTTGGTCAGACGCTCATTCGCGGGGCCTCGAGCCAAAACAGCTATTGCTCTTACCAGAGGGAGGAAGGGTGGAGAGGGAGGAAAGCCCGCCCCGGGAGAATTGAAGAGGTCCTCTCTCACGACTCGTCCGCTCTCCTTCGCAATCGACGTGAATCGAAAGGCCTCCTAGCCTCGGGGAGGGCCTCGGAAACTTGCGCCCCGGTAAATTCACTTCTGGCCACTGCTGCAAATGGTTAAGTATGATAATGAAAGTACGACCGAGAGAGAGAGGCTGAGCTGCCGGTACAGTCTGAAAACACGCTGAGAATGGAGATTCGCATGCGGGTGAAGCCGCGGGATTTGAAGGAGGGGGAGGACTGGGAAAAATGGGCCGAGAGGGAGAGAGAGAGAGAGAAGAGCAGGAATTGAAATTGGCCTGGCTGAAATACATAAATCGCGGCGCCGTCGAGGATAAAGCGCCGGTAGGGATGTAGTACGGGGGGAAGGGTGAGAGCGTGAGCGGGGGATGGAGATGAATCGATGGCTGGAAAAAGAGGGAAGATTATAAAAAAGAAGATTGAGGCCGGGAGAGAAACAATATTTACGATATATTACGTGGGAGATCTGCCGTAACGCCGGTGAAAGGGAAAAATAAGGCCCCCCCCCCAGGACTGGAGGGGAAACGATCGTCTTTGAGCACGTGTTAATCAATCGGGCTGTTTGATGAAACGGACGTTAAGCTTGTTGTTTTTGTCGTCGGGGATACGGGAAAACTTGTTAGTCGGGCAAACATTGTAAGCTGCGCGAATTAAATGTTGTTCTCGGTGACACTGAAAAAAAACAATATAGGGTAAGTCGGGGGAATACGCCATGTCGGGAAATACGCCACTTGTTCGAATTTCTTATTATACAATATTGTTGACGCCTGTAACTTGGTCAACT
>JAPYYQ010003719.1:0-16888 GCA_030522585.1 Anagyrus pseudococci
TTTGTAACATTCGAAGTATATCCGAGCAATGCTATTTGAATATAGCAATTTTTACAATAGTAGATTGTAATTTTTACTAGAAATTTTTCTCAGTGTAATATGAAAAATGATACAGCTAATTCTAAATTTATGTACAAAAAAAAATTCTTTTAAACTACACATAACATAAATGTAATTTGAAACTATGAGGCCAAAGTGCAAAAACATAATTGAAATGACAGGCGTACCAATCTGTTATAAAAGATTTCTATGATAAAGTTACTGCTCTATATAAGTATCGTACGATAAAAAGTGTGTACTTATATACTGATAAATGAGATATATAATTTTATTTGTATACTCGTGAGTTTTAAAAAATACATGTCAATTAATTTATCATAATTTCATATAATTGATCATTTGTTATAATTTAATCAACGACAATATGACTTTAAAAAGTTGTATTTACAATAAAATAATATTTTTGAAGGTGGAAAAAAGAATAAGAAGTTATTTAATGAAAATATTGCATTGATCCATTGATTTTTTTTTAATAATAAAGTGAATATATAAAATTTTTATATTTTTTATAACATTTTTTTCAATTTGAAGTTTAACTATTGGCAGTATAAAGTAAAACTGTACAGTACATTACGTGAATTGTAGTTCATCTTTGTTTAGGTACAACCAGTTTTATGTACGATACGTAAAATTGTACATGTGTTGATAATAAATAAAATTTATTTGGTAGCCAAACAGTTTCGAACGCATAACGATTGAAATTAAGATTATCAATAGAAATGAATGTATTGTTGAACACATGTGTACAATTACATTTATTTCTGTGCAGTAACATAGTTATTTACGTTGAAATATTACACGCCCCAGCCTCGAGACATTAAAACGATTCGAAAAAATATCTAACGAGAAATGCCATTTGTTGGAACAAAGTTTGAGCAGACGGTAAAGTTGAAGCAAACAAGTCTGACGTGAAAAGCGATATTAACTATACTTTAGCTAAGCCGAGAAGTATTTGCAATCAACATAAAAATCTATTCGAGTCAACCGACGAATATTTCTTTTCATTTATCAAGGAAATTTCCAATTTTTTCCCAAATTACTCTCACTCTTCGCATCGATAGTTTTATCCGTGGCATTAAGAAAATTATCAAGAAAAGACCGACTTTTAAAAAAGTTTGGCCTCCAAACTTGTTTTTCATTAAAAAATACGTGAAAAATAAGGTGAGCAAAGGGGTTGAAGAAAGGAAGGGGAAATGAATCAATATTAGAAATAGGGTGCAAGAAATGCAGTATCACATGCTCGCAACATTAACGCAAGAAAACGCAATAAAAAAGGATCTACCACAAAATCGTAGTATTCGGAGAGGAGTAATAAAAGATTTAAGGATTTTTTTTCTCTTCAGTCGATATGTGATACGTACAACTCGGATGCTCTTGCCTTTGTGAATCATCCCTCTGATTTAGGCGAGTGCTGCTGCGCTGAAAGACAGCGTAGTGCTCATCTTTCACAGCACCGTATCCGCCTTACAAACAATATTCCAAATATCTTCCGTTTTTTTTGTTCTAATTATTTAGCTACGCTTCAATGAAATCTCCAACTATTCCATTGACCAATTACAAATGACTTCAGCCTGAAAAAGTTTGTCTGACATTTTATGCTGACGAGGGCAAAGCTCGCTCTTAATTTATCACATGCAACTGGAATCAAGTAAGTTTGCTTTTTAAGACATCAAAGATTAATTCGATCATTTTCAAACACAAGCGGTATTTTCTACAAAAAATATCTCTACAAAAACTTATTATAATGGATCTTAATTAAAAAAAAATAAATAAATAAATAAATAACATGAAAGTTTACTAACCTTTTGTTTCAAATTGACATATTAAGTACTGTTTGGACTTGGAGCCGGACTTTTTTATGTTCTGAAAGATCAAAGTTGGAGATAATATTGAGAATAAAAATAATATTTTTTAATGTAAAAAATAGTTTGCATTATTACTTATTGGATCAAAGTTCATTTTTTTAGAAATTTGTTTTACTTTAATCATTATAATTCAATGAATGATTGAAAAATAGTTTATAAATCTATTGGAATATACACGTGACCTAAAAAGATTGTTAAAATTTATAAAATGTATGATGTAAAAAATAAAAGCAAGTAAACATATTGGAAAGTTATTTTGTATTTGCACAACTGATTTCTCACGTGCATTTGATAAAGTTATTAACTAGGTATGTATGTATGTATGTATTTGGTTTTTATTAGACGACTACCACCTTACGGTATACGAGCCGTCAGCCAACAACCGAACTTATCGTATCAGGCCGCAATGCGTTCGAACTTTGATCCCCTCCACGACTGACTTTAACCGAACGTATTATCGTGTCCAGCTGTCATGGGGGTTCTTAAACATTTTCCCTACTTTGCTCCCTACCTAACCATCAGAGCTAAACTAGACTTTGCGTTTTCGGCTTTTTACACCTCAAACTAGTCGCAGTGCGTTCGAAATCTGACTATCCTAAACATCCCTGTCAGTGATACGGGGCCTTTCGTACCGACACATATATTGCTGATTTTCGCAACACCTACGTCGCAGAAAATTCGCATGTGGGCATCATCGTCAACCCGTACCCGCTAGGGTCCCGTGTATCAATCCCCCATGACTGAAAAATTCTAAAAAATTTTTCCACCACCCATGGTCGGAACCCATGAGCCGACATAGTTCAGAGGCAAGCATGCTAGCCACTGAGCTACGCCAGCTCTATTATTAAGTTGGTATATATATTCATACATCTTACCTTTGAATTTTGAAGTAAATTTAATAAACTAGACTTATTTCATTTTCAGCAAAATGGCCATGAAATTAAGGTTCTGTGACGATATAATCGTAGAGTTGGTGACAGGCGAGGTTTAAGCTGTGAATTTTTCCTGGGTTCATGTAGACAATGTTTGCTGTAAGTATAAATTAATCACAAAATTAATAAATTCGACATTACTTTAACTAAAATAAAACATTTTCAATGCAGAAAAGATTACATAGTTTTTTTTAAGTTGATTAAAATAATATGCCCATTTACTATTTCTACTAGGGTCTTATGCAGTCACATAAAAGAATTCTTTAAAAAATTATTAAGAAGTGATATAAATTATTAGTATGATGGTCGAATTACGAATCAAATTGCAATTGGTTTTATTTTATAATTTATATTTTTTGAACATTGTTTACAGTCATTTCAAAGATTTATAAAACCAATATTCAATAATTAACAAAGTTTCTTATTTTACACGGCAAAATGTTTAACTAACAAATTGTAGAAAACATGTTTTTCATATAGACTACAATAAAAACAGTAAAAATTAATGTCAATTAATTTTCCAATTTTGGTAGAACAACCGAGTCTTAACAGTTATGAAACTATTAATTTTTTTTTTAATTTAAAGAAAAAATTGAGATTAAATTAAGTTTAAATGAAAACAAAATATCATGGATGAAACAAATTTACTTTGTTACGGCATGTCTGCAAAATGTTTAGTATCAGCTTGACAAGTAAAATTATTTAAAGACACAAAAATGTATGAGAAACTATAAAAACACATTGAATAAACTTCCAAACTTTTCTTTAACTTTAAAATTGCTTGGTTCTAATTGCATAAAACTTTTATTGAATTTAAATTACATCCAAAAGTTTGGAATACAATATTTTAATCAATAAAGGTCAAAATTTTAAGTTGTAAATGATATTAATTATGATCTGTTTGACGTTTAAAAAAATGGTGCACCTTCCTTAGTCTTAGTTACTTTTTTCTGTGAGAACACGAGGTTTTTTGTACCTTTACAAACTGAGCAACTTTTCTAATTTTCTCACTTAAATACACGTATAAGTGTACAAAAATATAGTGTTATTTGAAGATTAAATTTCTTTTGAGATTCATAGCCAAGGAAAGTCTGACGTTCCATAAATCAGAAAATTAATTCAGCGCGGCAGTATCAATAACGCGAACACTAACTCCTTTTCCTATATTACTTCCCAGTGGGACTATTAATTAACGCAATATATTCTGAACGAAAAAGCCGATATATTTCAAATCCGAATTTATTATGGATCGATAGGCAAAAAAGAGAGCACATCACAAAAGAAAATGTCCCATAAAGACCCTGCATTAAACATTACATTTCCTTTCATCGCTTACAACGTTGATAAGGTCTAGTTTGTATTAAAAAATCTTTTTTGCAAATTTTGAATCAAATTGCTTTTTGTAGCAACAATCCGAAATGTAATAGTCATGTCGGAAATTATAAAAAGTAAGTATGAACCCTCGCAACAAATGCATGCATTGAGTTAGTGTTCGTAGGAACCGTTGAAATAATAAAAGAAAAGTCAACAGTAAATGTAAGATGAATTAATAATGAGTAATTTTCAACAGAATAAGGGTATTATAAATGAAAAGAAAATTAAGAGAAGGAGAGAAAGAGAGAGAGAAATAAGTCTTAATCTGAAGCAGCTGGATATTTAAAGGAGTTAAAAAGTTGAACTTGCAAGCGTCAGCGTGAAACTTATAGCTAAACGCAACAAGTTATTGTCTATGAAGCAAAAGAGTGCGCAATTCTTAGACCCTGAGCACGCAATTTGCTTTGAAATAATAAGGTAGACGCTCACTAGGGTTCACGTATGTATACGTGATCGTATGTATACATCTGGAGAAGAAAAAGAGATGAGGGAGATAGAGGGGGACAGAATAAATGTGTCACAGTCAAGCTCCAGCAAATTGTTCGAGCAGGCATTGGAATCTCAAGAGAACTACACTTGTATGAGTACATGATACAACTCGGCGCTACAGCCGCAGCGCAAATGTGAATACGCATGTAATTGCGCTCTTCCGCGTATATATCGACGAGAGCGACGGCAATTGACGAGCTATGGCGAAGCGCGGCGTAATAAAAGATTAAGCGCCGAGAAGAGACGCGCGCACGCATGCCCTCGTGCTGAACTCGCTCTGCTCTGCTCTCTCTCTCTCTCTCTCTTATAAATATCTACATTCTTTTATTATAACCCGCCTTTCCATTGATTCTTCTTTATCTCTGTACTTTAACGTAGGAAAATTTATTTATTTTTTTTACTTTTTTTACGTAAACTATGATTATTTTTACAATCGTTTTGCTCCTACATGATCTAGAAACTATTTTAAATTTACATATAAAATTAAATGTCGCTTGAACACATTTTAGTAATCAATTATGTTAATAAGTCGTCGATCAACCAGATATCATGCACATACTATTAAAGATATATCCAATCCAATTCTTCATTATTAGTATTATTATAATTATGCTTGCTAGAAATCGAACGAAGTACAAGCATGTGCCTATAAGTTTAGGTTTATTGGAAAATCACTTCTTTAATGTTCCTTATGCAAATATTTGAATAAAAAAGAAATACGCGAGGTAAAAAATTTACGTCTATTTATAGATTAATACGAAATAGAAAAGGCAATGATAAAGTATCAGCCCGTGTAACATACATACACTTTTTTACGAGCATGCGGTGTATACGTGCAAGCACGCGCTACTGCCCCAATTTTCGTAAAACTGCGCGTAAGTAAATGCAATATTTTAATAAAATCTACAGTGAATCTGCAAAATATTATTCAAAAGTATTATATCAAATTATGTGATAAAAAAATTAAATTTATTTTAGATACATAAAATCCGGTTTTTAATTCAAACAACAGTATTATTCAAATATCATTAGAGAAAAACTTGAGAGAAATGCAGAGAATTAATGCACACGGGCAAGACGTTAAATTTTATACTTATTATACAAACTTGCAAACTATACTAAAGTGGTCGAGCAAAGTAGCTAAAAAAATTAACCTGCTTCAAAAATGCGTTTAGGAAGTGCTCGTATAACTAACGAAACTAATCCAAGCGTAAATATTCGAGGACTGAGGCAAAAGCATCAATTAGTTAGTAAATAGAAGCGGCCAATGGTGAGAATATTTTATGATCAAACGAGAAAGAAGGATATAGAAGGAGTGTACATGTACGTATTTAAAGGGCATATCTCTTACTCTTCCATCACACAAAACATTTTACTTTGACTTTGACCGAAATTGCTCACTGAAAAATTTTTATTCTATGGATCATACGAGTACACGAGCATACGCAAATACACACATGCATAGACGTACTCACGCAGAAATGTACTAAAAAATGAAGCTTCAGATAAAGCTATAACTTTTTCATTATTTCAGCTGTAAATCTACATGTAATTGCGTTATCGAGTTGTACATATTAATGCCCATGGTCGTAGACAGCGTTCATGAGTACACAATGCAAACAAATTAAGGGTCAATTGAATAATACCAAGAGAGAATATGCCTTTTGTGTAATATATTGTGCAGTTTGAGGCTCACCAAGAATTATCAATTTTTAATGAGCTTGGCAAAGTGGTTTCGAGTGCTTCATGTGTACGCCTCTCTCGTGTTTTGCTTTGTTTCCCGTTCAAGTAGGCTTCTTTGCTTCTTGTTGTTTCCGAGCGGTCATAAACTTTACGGCACGAGGAATGCAACAGCAGTGAATGTGGGTGAGTGGTAGAAATTTAAAGAGGCGAAATGGTCAGCTTTACTGGCTAGAAACCTTACTTGAAACGCTTTTTCTAGCATTTCCTGGCATGGTCTTAGAATGAGCATAACCTCAAAGTTTTCCGACTGAACTTTCAAACTTCCTCGCAAATATACTACTCAAAAGTCTTGACAATTACTATTGTTCGATAGTATATGTCATTACCAAGCTGATGGAGTATTCCATTTTCATTTCTAATACACAAAAACAAAAGAATTTTGCGAAAAACAATTATTTTCTAAATATTTTTCAGCCCAAGATTTATAGGCTTTTACTGCTCAAGAAATAGCTTAGAAAATTGTAAACTCTGCCCAAAGCAGGAACATGCCAATAAATGCTAGAAAAAGCGTTTCATTTACGTAAGGTTTCTGGTCTGTAAAACAAGCCAGTTTCCCAATTAATCAAGTCCGATTTCTACTAGGGGAGGTGAAATTGTGTTTTGCAGCAATCGGACAGACGAATTGATTGTGTGTGCCGGACAAAAAATATATTGAATTTTGGGATTCTGGGTTACTTTTAATATATTATCATCCAAAGGATTTTGGCGCATTCAACTCAATAATTATACATATGTCCTGTTGATTCTGAAGCTCGAGAATACTTGCTTCAGCCAGATTTTCATATTATGGATAAATGTACATATTACTGTTGTACTTTAATAATAAAACAGTATTCAACAAGTGCACGAGCTGCATTAGTTTGGCACATATTGAAATCGATGTGCGTGAGTGGCTTGTAAGCCGTTGACTAGAGCTAGTCGTGATCGCAGAGCACGAGTCAGCACGTAAGCCGCGCCAAGGGGAGCAAAGTGATATTAACAAGTGACAACAGCGCGCGCACGTGTTACGTACTCTAATTTTTGTAGCAGTCGGCGAAAAATTATCATACTTTAAGTAAAAGTGGGCGGCATACAAGGGTCCACCTTCTATTCCGAACAACATGAAAAATTGAATAAAAATAAAAAGTTATATATAATTCTTATTTGGACAATAAAAATATAAAGGTTATTTTGATTTTTACTATAGTATTGAGTTTTTTTGCAGAGAAAGGTCGGTTAAAATATACTGATCAATAATTTCGGAGAAAAAGATGACTTTCTCACTTTTTTGTTATTGCAAAAATATATATTTTCTGATAAACTGCTGAATTTTTTCGTACCTTTTTGTCTATTTTCATTGAACTGCCTACATATTGTTGTAATTATTATTATTTAATATTATTATTTTTCTTACGTATTACTTATTACGTAAGTTTTTGTTATCGTTTCATTTAAAAATATAGAATTTGTTCATCGATAACCTAAACATTTTATTTTAAAGCAACTTACTACAATTGTTCACCGGTAAAAAGTAATAAATTAGATAGTTAAATGTATTTTCAATGAGTAATTTTTGCTAAAATGTATTTGAAACAATAAAATGCACAAGTAAAATTTTTTTTTCCAAAACTTATATGGTTGTTTTAAGATAATGATTCTTAGAAAAATTAAAAAGTTGATTAATAAAAGAACACTGAACGTAAAGTTTATAAAATATCGATTTCGATTTTATAATTGTTTTACATGGCTTTTTAGTTATAGATAAGCAGAAATTAAAAAGGTAATATCATGCCAACGTAGGCATAAATTATACAAAGTACATAACCTACTGTCTTAAAGTATTAAAAACTTGGCTCTTCTTTTAATATTAGTAAAATTTATATAATTATAAAATATTTCACGTAAGCGGTGATAGATATATTGCATATAAATAGTTTCATGCAACTACGCAAGATAAGTCTAAGTAAATTTGGTTTAAATTTGTTACTTTTCGCCAATAAGTAATATGAGGCGGTCACTACTTTTTTGGGCTATGTAATTTTCAAAGTTTATTATACATTTTATAAGGAAAGACTATTAATTTAAAATAGGTCAACTTTTGTTTGAATATGAGAAGTCGCTTTTTTTAATACTACTTTAATAACAATAACTGAGTATCATAAATATTTATTATTTTGTATTTAATGCGTTCGCGTAGATAATGTTATTATTGCTGTAGTTTAAATATCAAGGGAAAAATAATGTTCAATCTGAAATGCAGTCATAGAACTTTTCGAAACTTTTATTTTTATACTAAATGTACAATAGCTAAGGAAATTTACTGTGCGTGAATCGTATGTCTACATATTGTGTTACGCAAATACTGCTATTAAAACTTGCCTTTGAACGTTACGTACACATACAATGTACATATTCATTGCCATTCTAATAATCAACATGATAATTGTTCAAGTTTTAAAAATATTTCCAGCTGATAAAGATTAATGATTAAGCTTTGATGGAAGCTTAGATAATTTTAGTTTCATTCATTATTGTTGTCGTGTAAGCCAATGTGGTTAATGGAAATTCGGAATAAACATTAATGTAAAGTAAACTAAAATGTAAGTGTAAATAATGAAATATGTTATATAAATCGTATAGCAAGCAAAAATGCAACGTAAATAATTGAGACCTAATAATTTTATAAATGCGCTGTGAATTAAAAGCATATTGTTTCTCGCTTAGTTGTATGAGAAATGAGACCATTAGAGCGAGTCATTCTGGTTCTCCGTCTAACCAGTTTTCTCAAAAGATATTGATAAAACACTTGTGTGTATATTATTTCCCTTTATATCTTGGATAATTTTTTGCCAGGATTTTGTAATTTTAAAAATTTTTTAAAAACTACTCTAGATGTATGCTTGTACGAAAAATGTAGTTTTTTGCGTCTTAATGATTTTGCTAAACGAACGGAAAATAACGTTAACAAATAGGAATAATTAAGTATGTTTAAAAACTGTTATTTTTAAAGTGTTGATAATCGAAACCCCGGATTTGATGTTGGCATTTTAATAATTAAAGTAATTTATTAGCCTTAAAATCTATTAAAATCCAACGTAATTTGTCCTTTTTACTTTATCGATTTAGTTGTCTTCGTTTGTTTATGCATCGCTACAGTGTCATTAATAGTTGGCTTAAATATGTGTGTCCAACTTACGTATTGATTATTAGACAATGAATACATGAATCATGTCGATGTATACATACGGGCGCCCGAATAGAGGGCAAATTAGCTAGCGCAATAGTTTTGTTCAAAATTTGAATTTAATTCCTGTGAATTTTATTCAACATTCCATTACAAAACTAATCATGCTTGTTTATCAAAAATAATAATATAATTAAATTATTTCGAAATATTTTAGATATTTCATGTTAATTAAAAGATGTTGAATAAAATATTTGTAATTCTGGGACAGAATAAAGAAATTGAAAATTAAAAGAAAAAACAAACGTTTACTCTCTGTAAGAGATCAAGCTAGTTAGATAAATTGTAAGTACATAATTCTAGAGATTGATCAGGAACACGTAAAATAACGATTAATAAATTTTGAATGAAAGAAAAAAAAAACAATTGATTGCCGTTGAGCCAAACAACACAGCATGCCAACTATGAAACTTTACACGCGATCTACATAGAATCGCAATACCCTACGTCACGAGCACTTGATAGAATAAATAAACAAAAAGAAAAAGAGACAAAGACTTAAAGAGAAAGAAAAAATGAAAAAAAGTTTGATAGTCAGAGGGCAATGCGTACCTCGTACAAGTAGTGCAGAGGAAGAGCGTGAGCTTTCGCTATCGGTGGCCTGGCTGCAGACGGCGGCGGGGAACATATTTTCCGGACTTGATTCGCGTGACTTTGACAGCTCGTTGGTGTAGGCCCCTGCTGCAGCTAACGACGTCGTCGATGATGACTCCCGAGATACTAGAAGCGCATCGTCGGCCCGACGACACTGGTCACTCCAGCCACTTATTCTCATTGGGTACGTACTCCCTTGATCCCGAATAGCGATTTTCTCTCCCACTTCTTCTTCTTCTTTTCTTCACCTTCAACCGCAATTAACGCCAATAATCGCTGTTGGAGTCTCAGAGGAGCAGCGAGACGTTATATGCTTGGCTATATCACGCGCTCTTCTATCGGCCTCCCAGATTGCCCCTTCTTCTCTCTCTCTCTCTCTCTCTCTCTCACACACACACACACGCACTCTTTTTAAGCAGTTCCACTCTTGCCTCGAGGCATCTTCACTCGTTCCTCCAATAACCGGCAAAGAGGCTTACGATCCGTAATTCCCGGGTCACCCTGGTGCCTCTTGAACACTGTGCGAGCTCAACTGCATGCGCGCCAGTGCTCCCTCTCTCTTTCACGCTCTCTTTCTTATCCGTCTGTAAACGAGAGCACGCGTCTTTTAGGTTAGGAGACGCGTCTGCATTTTTCTCTCTTTTTCGCTCTTTCTCGACAATAGTTGTGTTTATTTATTTTGTTTTGACTTTGCTTTTCGTCAATGAATTCCCGTCAGTCGAAACGTTCTCCCCGAGAAAGTCGGTGGCGCGGCGGCGGGGCACGCGACTCCGAAAAAAGCTGAGCCACTGCATACAGGGGGGCTGTTCACTATAGCCTCCAGCACACACCAGGCTCTCTTCGTCAACTCGTGAGTCTCGTGACTCGTCACCAACACACACCACGTCCACAGACGAGAGACACCGTCGATTGCTCCGCTTTTCTCTCTCTATCTCTCTCTCAACTGTCTTTCTGCTTTGGCGGTATATAGAGCTGACGCCTGCTGACACTAGCGTTCCAATCTTCCAATGGGAGCGAGAGAGAGATCGGGAAGAGAGGCTTGACAAGGGGGAGTTTTGTCTATTTCAAACTCACCGCTGGCAATGTTTCTTATGTTACGGCCAGTGCTGCAGAGACGCGTGTGCATAGAGGTAATTGTACCAAGTCGCGCCGAGGGCAAGCGGGCTACTGGCAGTAACACTGGCCACTGGCGCTGCTCTCGTCTCGCTTACTCGGCCAACGTCTGCTCTCTCAGCATTCAGCAACGTGTGCAACGTCGACGGCGGCGACGGCAGCGACGATGGCCTGGCGCTCCGGTTACATTTCGCGTGGAGTGCAAGCGAGACCTGCTCGAGCGCTCTGTCTCGCTCGGCCTCTCTCCCTCTTTCCCGACCACCCGTTGTGCCCTTCCCCCCCGGTCCCCTTTCCTCTCTTCGTCGTCATCGCCGTGCCTGCACCCCTGCCCCTTGGCCAGCAAGCGAGCCGTGTGCGTCTACGTCACAACGATGCCCTCTCCCACTGCTCGGAACTCGGCGTGCCGCCGCCGCCGTCGCCGCGGGCTGCTGCTCCGGTTCGCCTGCCGCTCAGCTGCTCGCTTATCTGTACACGCAGAGGGTCGCGCGTGTAGCCTGGCCGCCGCTGCTGCGCCTGTAGATGTACGCGCGCATGAGAGAACGAGGGGCGCTCAGGCGCTGATGCCTCCCCGGCCCTTCTTTCCCGCGCCGCTTGCAAGCGCGCTATAGCGAGCTTCTTTTGCCGCTTGGCCTCGCGACCCCTGCCGTCCTCCTGCCCCCTCCTCTCCTGCTTTCCTATATACACTATGACGTTCGCGACACGCGAAAAGGAGAGAGACAGAGAGAAAAGTGTAAAAGAGGGGAGATAAGAGAAGAGCTAGCTTTCTTCCTCGCAAGCTTAATACAGATGCGAAATACAAGCGACAGAGGAGCGCGGATGTATCGCTAAGCCAGCAGCGGAGAGCAGCCGTCTATCCGCGCGCACTTTTTACAGCCGCGCACGACGAGGCTTCAAAGGTCCCTGTGAGCCTTGCCAAAGTATTCGAGCGAGGCCGTGGCCTCTTCCTCCCTCGGCCCCCACGGCCCCCCTTCATTCTCATTTCTCCCTCCGCCTCTTACCGCATATACAAACCTCTTCTTTCTATGACTCCCACTCGGATCTCTTATACCTACAAATCCATTTGAATTTCTCCAGAACAAATGCCTCTCTTCTCCTTCTTCGTCTTCGTCTTTGAAATAATAACACCATGTTACACACTTCTCTAACCCACGTCCCCTCCCTCTTTCACTTTTGTCACGCTTGTATTTGCAATTTGCCAAGTAATTCAATTTTTTTTTTATAAATTTATTACACTCTGACAAAAAATTTAGTTTTGCGGCAATCAAAGAGGAGTTGGTTTTCGCAAAGAGTTCTCAGCATCGAATGAATTTCGTACAAAGTGACTGTATACGGAATACGGAGTTATATTTATAAAATTAGTTTTCATTACAATAATTCTTTTTCTTAGCCTAATCATTTTTTAATAATTTTTTTAAACAATCAATAATTTTATTTATTTATTTATTTATTTATTTACTGATTCGAAGGATCTTTTCGATAAACTTAGTATCTTTTTTAGAATAAATGACAAAAAATAAGGTGTGTCATTTTAAATTCTAATAATAATTCTAATCTTTTAAAAATATTTCATTAACATTATATTCAGCCGTTTTGTATACAAAATCTGCAGATATTTCAGCATCTTGTATGCATAAGATACTGTATATACACTACATTGAAAAAGTTTAATTTCTCGTACTGTTTTAAATATATCCTACTCAATACTTCTCTTTTATTCTGCAACAAATCGCTAATTCTACACTTTGCATATAAAAAACTGGTTTATTATGCTTTTGATTTATGATACATTTAATGTAAGGAAATCGAAAGTTCAAGTCTTCAAACACTCAAGTTTTTGTTATATTGCTTTCTCAGAGAGAAAGCTTTGTAACGGTGAAAATTTTCGATTCCGTAATTTTGCGTTTTCCCGACGTTGTGATGAAGATTTTTAAGTACGAAGACACTGTTTTTAGAAAAATTCTGTATGTGTGTATGTATGTATGTATGTATGTATGTGTGTGTGTATGTTGTCATTTTTTTGTCGCACGATAACTCGAGTAAAAAACTGATTAAATTAAACTTAAGAACTGATTAAATTTTGGGACCGATCCGACCTTATTTAGGGTGTCAATTAATAAAAACGTTTTTTTATCGATTTTCCTAATTTTGTTATAACATTCGTTGATGATAGTATAATGACTTGAAAATTGGTACACTCGTTTGTCATGTGTTACATAAGAACTGATTAAATTTTGGGACCGATCCGACCTTATTTAGGGTGTTTATTAATAAAAACGTTTTTTTCAAATTTTTTTCTTGATTTTCCTAATTTTTTAAATCTATTTTATAATTTTCGTTGATGATAACATATCGGTTTTAAATTTTGTACACTAATTTTTCATTCTTTTTTCTTTATTTTTTTAAGATTACAAAAAAATACATTAATTTACTATCAAATGTCACTTTAAAATCGAAATAAAGAAAAATTTATAAATTACATATTCAAGTCATTTTTAATGTTGATCGAAAAGTTGTTTTTCAGATACATATTATTGTTGAGAAAACATACTGCTAAGATCGTAAGCAGCGGTTTTTTTAATGGCAATCCCAATAGCCGAAAAACAATTAGTTGTATTTTTTACACGTGACAATTAAAAAAAATAAATTGTATTTTAAAATTTTATATTTTTCTCACCCGTCACGAGGTTGGATGTTCATTTGAAAGTTGGCTCACTTCTGGTTTTATCTTGAAATTGGTTGATACACAGGAGATTTAAATGAGGCTAACCGTAAACGCAAGAAAAAATCATAAACAAACATTACTTTTTCAATGAATTATGATTGCAGCTTCTAAAAGTTATTATAATACTTTACTGCATCGTATTTTATAATGAAAAACACGATTATTACTATTTTCAAACAAATAACTTGAAGAAAAAAGTGTACATTTTACATAAATAGTAATTTTCACATTTACTAGCAGGCCCTCTTTTTAGTTTTTAGATTTACAAAAACTACAAATTTAAAATAAAAATGCATTAAATAGAAGGAAGAGCTTTTTAGTTCTTAAAATAAAGACTACAGAAAAGTATAATTATTAAGACTCTTTTTTTGCCAAGTTTACAATAGAAAAGTATACAGATAAATAGTTATAATCTAAGAATTTATGATCTATAAAAAATCGTCGTTGCTAGCGAAAACCATTCCTTTTAGAAATCTTGGAGCGAAGACATTTCAGGATCACATGAGTCGTGTAAATTAAATAATTAAACAACTCTGTTTTTGAAGTGGCCATATTAAGTTGTAAGGATTAATATTGCCAGAAGAAAATATTAATTTTACCAACTTGTTAATAATTATATGTGTGCGCGCGTACGCGGTAATTCAGGCTAACCTGGCCCCGATCGTACTTACTTGCCCCGATAGCTACACTCACGTCTATATCTATAGGTATATGCAAGTGTCCCATAGCCAGAGGGGCGGCTAGTGGAAAGGGGGACAGCTTCTCCTAGTTTCACGCGTCCGAAAAGGCTGCATACAGAGAGTAGCGCGCGTGTTCGCTTGTGCTCGGGTGTAGAGGCTTTAAGCCCTAGTTGCTTTGAGCTTTCGATAATATACGGCTGAATTCGAGCAAGCAGCCAATAAGGGCTTTCTCCATTCAAAGAGACTTTGACCCGATCAAACGATTTAGTCTCACTTTTTCGAGTCTTGTTAGGTATATATATATATATATATTCTAGCGGCTCAGGCTGCCTAGACTCTAGGATAATTATTTTTCTTCAGGCTTTCATTCGAGTTGCCTATACAAGACGATTTATTATCATTTTTTACAAGAAACTCAGATTATTAATGCATTATAGTGAGCTAAATTTACATCAGTTAAATAATTACTTTCACTTTACTTTATTATTCAAAACATATAATTATTATTCGGATGACTAATTTTTATTTGGTTAAATAAGCAAATTTTCACCTGTTTTCTATAATCTAACACTTAGTAGTGCTGCTAAAGATAATTTCAAAAACTACAAATTTTACAGTCCCTTCTTATTGTAACTGTAAAGTTATTTGATCGATATTTAAATAAATTAACAATTGATGAAAACCGTTTAAAATCTCAAATTTTTATGATTAGCCTGGACAACAAATTGAAAAGCTAAAAATGCCTATCACATCATTAGCGAAATCATCCCTGTTTTTTTCTTACAATTCTGTTGCTTATTGCGCAAGTTGATTAATTTGTTTGAACAAATTATTGTAAGGAATTGAATTTTGAAAAACGAATAGCGCCAATCGATTTTGCAGGAAAAAAACACTAAAGATAGCACATTTACTTTTTTTTTAAAAAGCTCGTATATATTCAAATTCGAAAAAAAGAAGATAATATATACTATCATTAAGGATTTGTTCCATTTTGCACAAATAAATTTCAAATCGCCCTAAAGTTTAAACTTGACACTCAAGCAAAAGTGTTAATGAAAAAATATATTATTTAATATTTATTATATTTATAAAGTAGTTATTTCAATTACATGATGTAGTGGTAGAATGTTTTTTAACTTTTTTGGATGAAAATAACAAATAAAATAATCACATACTTTTGTGCTTCTGTATTTGTCAAATGATATAGGTCAATTTTTGCCTGTCTTTATTGAGAGTTTGAGACGTTTTCGGTTGATCTGCAACCAATTATCTAAACTCATTTTGAAATAATTTGTCGAAATTTAAACGTAGTAGCACGTTCACTACTGAAAGTGAAAAACAGACCACTGGCCGACATTGTTTACTTCCTTAACTAAGATGAAATGCCGTTGACCGAATTTTCTCGAATACGATCTGGAAGTTGCAAGAAAAAAATCAAATCTAACAAGAACAATTTGTTATAAAATCCTATAACAACAAGCATATTTAATTTAAATACTATTTTAATATAAAGTTCTTTTACAAAATATGAATTTGTGTGTGTGTGTGTGTGTGTGTGTGTGTGTGTGTATTTATGTAAAATTATTAGCATAAAACGATTAAATTCAAATCTATTTATGACTTGCTTGGTCCGTTTATAAATTTTATGATGTCATATTAATTTAATTATTCAAGAAAACATATTTGTAATTATAAACAATCATGGTATTTAATGTACACATTATATCCCGAAGGAGATATAAAGGGGCAAATCAGCAAATTACATGCGTAAACATAACATATGAAACACATGTTTACAAGGATCACATGAGTTTAGTTTAATTAATCTCTGCTGTTAGCTTTGTTGTTGAGTGTTTTTGCCTTTGTAATTTAATCCCTTTCCAATACCTCTAGAAATTTTACGTCGGGTTTGATATCGAGAAAACGTATCGAGCTCACAAGCATCAAGTAATTTCAAATATTACACTATACGTTTAACTAAAAATTCAATAAATAATAATAGTATATTACATACCTAGGCCACGAAAAAAAAGGAAGTCTCAGATCTCACGTATATTGTCATCCGAGGCGAAGCCGAGGATGACAAACGTGAG
>JAPYYQ010003720.1:0-11056 GCA_030522585.1 Anagyrus pseudococci
AAAAAAAATAAAGAGAAAAAAGAAGACGAAAAAAAAATGCAAAAAGAAAAAAAAAAAGGAAGGGCAAAAAAAAAGAAGTAAAAGAATAAGGCTGAGGGGGGAGGGGGGACAGTGAGCCGATCGAATGAGAAAATGACGTGGAAGGCCGGGGGCGCGGAAGGTATGTAGGTGAAATGGTCGTTTTGAGAGGAGCAGAAATCGTTCGGCTGATTGTAACAGTAGGCAAGAGAGAGAGAGAGAGAGAGATGAAGAGGGTAAAAGTCTGGTAGGAAGTAGAAGCAGCGGCAGTTACTGCAGCAGCAGCAGCGGCAGCAGCCGTTCAGGCTCTAGCCTATTGTTCCTCATCGAACAATGCTGTCATTGTGGCGATGTGATTAAACCTCGAATAAATTTTCTATCGGTCCCCGAGCGCGCGGGCTTTCCGCGCACACCTCTTTCTCCCTCTCATTCGCGCTTATATTCGGGATATATCCAGGGCTAGCGGCGCAGGAGAGAGTAGAGCACATCAAGCCTAGGCCTCGGCGCAAAATCAAGCCCAGTGGGATAGGCCTAGGCTTACCCGACGAAACGCCGCGCTTTATCGCGATTTCTCCCTATGATTTGCCAGCGAAAATTTCATATTACCTGCCCCCTCTCTCTCTCTCTCTCGTTTTCCCAACCCCCCATCGGCATCTCTTCTATACCGCTCACACGCGCACACGTAAATGCGTCCCTCTCTTACTCTGTACATTGAAAATGTCGCTGTAGAGTAGAGAGAGAGGGCCTTTAGCCAAAGCCACCCGCTTATACTCTCTTCAAGCGAATAAACTCTCTCTCTCTCTTTCTCTGCGCGCACAGATGCAAGAAGTGGGACTGGGGGCGTAGAGAGAGAGAGAGAATAGATTCGCTGAAATTGCAGATGGCGACGTCTTTGTAAGCGTACGCCCCTATCCTTTCCAGCCTACCAGTCGCTCTTTCTATACGTATACCTCTCCTCCTCTCTCTCTCTCCCTCTTCACATAAAGATCCAGCCGTCTTCCGAATCATCATTACCGTACATTTCCCGTTTCAATAACGTCATCCTCTTTCTCTCTGTCTCTAGCTCCGCGTATACCTCCGCTCTCTCTCTCTCTCTCTCTCTCTCTCTCTCTCTCTCCCCCCCCCCCCCCCCCCCCCCCCCCCCCCCCCCCCCCCCCCCCCGCTTTCAAACGTTTTCCTCCTTTAGACTATACGTCTCCTCCTCCCTTTTCCTCTCTCTCTCTCTCTCTAGCGCAATCCCTTGCCCCCTAGACTCGCTCCAACAAGCTTTCCTTTGCCATATCTTTATTTTCCCATGCCTCAACTATATACGCGGCAGATTAAATTAAACGCACACGCCGATCGATTCTCTCTCTCTCTATTTCTGTTTCGCTTTTTTTTTTACTTCTCTTTTTTCGCCCAATTCCGCTTATTCTCTCTATATCTCTCTTTTTATCTCGTATTCTCGAATATGCGCGCCGCGGCTCTCTCGGAAAAACGTTATAACCGAGGTCTGGGGGGGCGGGCGCGCAATTTTCATATAGCCGCGAACCGATAGCTGATACTTGTATTAATTCCCCCCGCTAAATTAGTCTCGAAACTGAATTGTTCACGTAGCCTCGTGTTTTTGTCTCTCTCTCTCTCTCTCTCTCTCTCTCTCTTGCTCTCTTTCTATACGTGCTATATGTGTACGTGTGTGTGTGTCGATGGGAGGGCGTTTATCCCGGGGGCAGGAGCGGTGGGGCTAAATTTAATTGATTTTTATCGGAGGCACGGAATGGCAAAATGGACTTCGGAGAAATAATTTTCTCGTAAATTTATGTGCGCCGAGGGAGAGGCCGCCGCCGCCGCGGCAGAGAAAGATTGTCGAGTAGGGAAAAGCTAGGACATAGAGAGAGAGAGAGAGAGAGAGAGAGAGAGAGAGAGAGAGAGCGAATGCCGGCTGAAGTCTAGCGCGCACGAGAGAGAGAGAGAGGGGGTGGTTGAAAGAGGGCTAACTGCCTGAGGGGGTTACAGAGCACAGGAGCCGTGTGCAGGACGCGACTTTATTCGGCGAATGGGAATAGCGCGCACGAGCCGCCGCCGGCAGCGGGAGAGGAAAGAGTTATGTTACGGGGTGGTGCATCTCTCTCTCTCTCCCTCCCTCTCTCTCTCTCTCTCTCTCTCTCTCTCTCTCTCTCTCTCTCTCGTTTTGGAGCACTTTAACCAGTTCCACTAGCCAGGGCAATGGGAGTAAAAGGGGGGGTGGAAGAGATGGGGCTGATGGGCTGGATAGAGGAGGGCTCGATACCATTAAGTCTCTTGGTAAAATCGCTCCTGGTATACACACAGCTCGGGAGGGCGTCACCTCTCTCTCTCTCTCTCACTGCCGCCCTATATACTCCTCTGCACGCGCAGCGAGACGAAGTACGAGTCGACGATCTTTGAATGTTCAGGAAGCAACTTGACTACTGCCTCGTCGTCGTTCCGTGTGCTATTATGGAAAATGGGCGACGGCGGAGGGAAGCAAATGAACGAAGCAGCCAAAAGTCAGTTAGCAGGAGAGACAGAGGGGGGAGGGGGTGCTGCTGGAGATAAATCGTGCGGCTCGCCGTAAACGAATGATCTACGAAGGATATGAACGAGGATTGGGAGCCGAGTGAGGCTTCGTCGGAGAGAGAGAGCTGGGAATTGCCGCGCCGCAATTTCCCCTCGTAGAGAGAGAGCGCGTGCGATCAACGAAGAAAAAACGTTTCCTTCATCCCCCACCTCCCCTCTCTCTCTCACTCTGTCGCAGAGCCGATACGAACTTGATGAAGCGGAAGAGCTTGTGCTATAGCAAAGGGGGGTGGAAGCAACGGGGAAACGAAAAGGGAAGTCAAGGCCGTGTGAGGCTATAGGATACGTGTGTATACATACCTGGCCGACAGCGCGAGAAAGCCTTATAGCCCAACGCGCGCTGCCCTCCCCCCGCCCCTTTTATTCCACCCACCCCGCCGCCGACCCCCTGTTACCGGCCTCGGAGCAGGCCTGTGTCGGAGAGGGGGGGGGGCTTTCTTCGTCCTCGGCCTCGTCACTTTCTTGCAAAGCCTTTTTCGGTATTCGCGTAAGACACTTGACAACGAACCTCGGCCAAACCGTCCGTCTAATTGAAAGAGTAATTAAGCCCCACGCGACAGCTACGTCGACACAAAGGCCGAATAAACCTAAGCTTTTCCAACGGATATCTCCCTTCCTTTCTCTCCTCTCTCTCCTCTCTCTCTCTCTCTCTCTCTCTCTCCTCTCTCTCTCTCTCTCTCTCTCTCTCTCTCTCTCTCTCTCTCTCTCTCTCTCTCTCTCTCTCTCTCTCTCTCTCTCTCTCTACAGCTATGTATACCTGTACATACATACATTACAAGTAACGAAAGCGTAGTTTATAAAAAAAAAAGCTGACTTATATAATTTCAGCCGATTTCTGTCCCGTTTCTTTCCTCTCGATCGACACTTTCTTAGCTCGGTTTCTCTCTCTTTCTCTGGCTCTCTTTCTTTCTCTTTTACAGGCCCTCGAATGTCGAGTGAAAAAGAAAATAGCGTCATATCGAAGGAGAGAAAGATGAAAAAGGGCCATTCGAGAAGCTCAAGTATCCTCGATATGCTCGAGCAGTCTCGAGTGAGAAAGAGAGAGAGAGAGGGACAGAGAGTGAAAAGCATAGCTGGTACAATAGCGACGTTTCGCTCGAGCCTTAACTAAATCATTCGCCGAGACTGAATATTCAGAAGAGACGGAGAGAGATAGGATTGTGGCTGTATGTTGTGGAGAACTAGAGAGAGAGATGTGGAAGCCTCTCCCTCTTTCTCGTTAATGCAGACCTAGATGCGCAGCGATGACTTTCTCCTAGATGCAATATATATACACACATCTCTACTGGTAAGGTACGTGCGGCAGGCAACGAGCGCGAGCTCGGCTTTTCATATAAAGCAATGAAATTCTGAATGTCGCCGGATTTGGATTAATAAAAGGAGAGAGAGCGAGAGAGAGAGAGAGACGTACTCAAACGGAATTGCATAAACCGCAATCGGTATTATGCACGTATCTCTCTATCTTGGTGTATTTAAAGCGTAAAATACATAGGAAAGGAGCCGCTCGGTTAAGCACGTCAATTTAAAATTACAGCGGACTAGCTTCAATTACGACGACCTTAAGGGAGGAGACTAGCTCTCGAGTTCTATCAACAGAGAGAGAGAAGAAGAGGGAGCCGGTATATCGTCCCGCATAAATATCGCCTCTCTCTCTCTTGCACAGGTTATTCCTAGAGAAAAGGAGATAGAGCGAGAGTCTGAGAAAGGTGTGCGTTGGAATAGAGACGGAGAGGAAGGGGTGGGGGTGGGGGGGGGGTAGAAGAGCAAGAGCAGGGGTGGTGTTAGGAGTATGCGGTGAGGCTCGAATTTCAAATGGCAAACCAACCCACCTCGGCATCGGCGGAATCCAATTACACTCTTCCCAAATTATTCCCGGCGCTCTCCTCCTCGGTCTTCTCCATCCTCCTCTCTTCCGTTCCCTCTCCTCCTTCGCCTCTTCCGCCAGCCTCCTTCTTCTTCTTCGGCTGCTCTTCTCCTCCTTATCGTCGCAGCCCGGCTACTCTTGCTCCCCGAAATCTTTATCTTTCCTTATCTCATCGCCGCTGACTGGGGCTTTAACGGGCGTATAGATTTAAGCGACCTGAGCCGACAGCAACGTCAACAATAATAACAACAAACAACAGAAGGTATAGAGCACGACGTGGTAGGAGCGGCGTGTGTCCAGCATCCGGGCTGTTACACACGAAGCGGCCCGTCGAGCCGAGAGTCTTCAGTAGTAACAGCCTTTTCGCAGGAGAAATCAGTAGTAACAGCCCGGCGAGTGGTAAGCGTCAGGCAGGAGGAAACAAGCCGCGCCGTGCGCTTCTGGGCCATTAGAGCAGTCCGGCGTGGCTGTTGAGCAGCGGCAGGAGCAGGAGGAGCAGCGGCAGCACCGCCGGCGGCAGGAGGAGGCTCGTCGTCGGCTGCAGCAGCAGCAGCCGGCCGCTAGTTATAGCCCGGAGGAGGACGCTCGATAGCCGCGCTCGGCTGCTAGCGGCAGCCCGTGGCCAGCGCCTCATTATTCGCGAGCGGCCACGCCACGGCGCCAGCAGAGAAAACGGCCAGGCACACGCGGCCGCGGACACACGCGCGCCACCCGCCTCCTCCTCTCCACCCGGCGTTAAGCCCCTCGAGGGGGGGGGGGTGTGAGAGCGGTAGCTTCTCTTGGCGAGAGGAGCCACGTGCGGCCTGCTAACGGCGGCGATGCTGCCGGACACGGGGGACTCCCGGACGCGAAGAAGTAGTAGCGCCGGTACAGCGCCAGCCGGCCGACCACTCCTTGCCGCCTTTCTCTCTCTTGGCTGTCTCTCCGTTTACGCTCGGATGGGGGGGGGGGGGTGAGGACCTCCCGGCACTCTCTTCTTTCTCCGGTTTTGCGGGCCTGGCAAAGAGGACGATAACGGGAGAAGATAAGTAGTAGCTGGAGAGCCGGCTGGTCCAAAGAGGGGCCACACGCTCGAAGGACGCAGCGGCAAAAGGAGAGGAGGAGAGGATAAACGTGTGCGACGCGGATGGGAAGCACGGGGAAAGGGTGGAAACGAAATACACGCGAGTACGACACGACGGCGACGCGGCTACGACGGCGAGTATACGGCTTTGCCAGCGGCAACGGCAGCACTGAGACTCTGTCTCACTCTCGGCTCGCGGTTGTACGTGCGCGGCGGTGGCGTCGTGCCGTAGTGCGCGAGCTTGCGCCAAAGCGCCGAGAGAGAGAGAGAGAGAGGCAGCAGAGCTCGCTGGCTGCGGCGCGAATGAGGCTTTGCTCCTGCGCAGCAGGCACCCCCGCCCACCCACCCTTACCAGCCGCCTGCCTTCCTTCTATACGTACGTGTGTACGAGCGAGCGAGAGAGAGAAAGAGGGCAGGCAGGGCCCGCGCAAAACCGGCGGCTCCCGCGTGCGCAGCATCGGAGCCTCAACTCCTCCTCCTACTCCTGTGTGTCTGTGTGTGTGTGCAAGGGAGCGTTGCCGGCACCTCCCGACCCCGGAGCTATGCGCGCGCGAGAGAGCGATGACGCCCGGAAAACTCCAAATGAGCAGATTCCTCTGTTTGTGTCTGCGTGTGCGCGCGCCTGCGCCGGCTGCCTGCTTTCCACCCCCGCCCCCCCCCCCCACCCTCGACGTCTTCCACGCACACACAGCAACTTGCTCACTCGCGTGTGTTAGTCCGTGACGCCCCATACCCAGAGCAGGCGAGCCGGCCTCCCTCGATCTCCACCTCCCCCCGTGTACGTGTATGTGTGTGTGCAAACGAGATGACTGCGAGGGAGAGAAAGAGAGAGAAAGCAGCGGCTACTTCGTCCCGTGACCCCTTTCCCCCCAACGTCCTCGTCCTTCTCTCAACCCAGCTCTCTCTCTCTCGGTCGGGCTCTCGCTCGATCACGCTCTCACCTCACTCGGAGAGACTACGCGACGGAATCTTGGGGGAGCTTTAGCCCTCTCCCAGACTACTCTCTCTCTCTCTCTCTTTCTCACGCGCGAGCAACGCCAGCAGCAGCAGCAGCAGCAGAAGCGTGGCATTGGACGTTTAACGCCCCGACAACAGCAGATCGAACTCACCCTCTTCCTCTAAATCCCCCACGTCCGAATTCATTCCCACTGCCTTCTCCCCCCCCCCATTGATTCCCCCCTGAAGCCTCGCTCGCTCACTCTGGCTTGTGGATTCTCAAAGCCCAGGACTGCTCTCTCCGCAGGCTTGCATCTACAGAGTTAGCCGAACCGTACACATAGCTATAGAACAGCAGCAGCTCTCTCTCTCGCTCTCCTCTCGGTCGTTGCCCACCCTCGTATTTTCCACCAGAGATACCTATACTATACGCTCCGCTATACTACAACGCCCTGTAACTGCGATAGGTCGTTTCGGGCTTGCGGAGAGAGAGAGAGAGAGAAATTTTCCAGGGATTCTTCAACTACTCAACCTCCCCTACCTGGCCCCTATAGCCCCGTATACCGTCGAGCTTTGGATTACGATATGCATTTCGAGACGCGTACGTAAATGCTAGAGCTTTCTCTCTCTAACTTGGGCGCTCTCGTATATCAAAGGTGCTTGCAAAGCTCAACGAGCCGTGAGTGTTCGAGGTGTGTGCTACACGTATACACGAGCCCTGTGGCAAGGTAAAGCGCCTAGGTAGACGCAGGGCAGATTTTCTCTCCCTCAAGAGAGAGAGAGAGAGAGAGAGGGCCCAAGACGCGGCTCGACGACTCCGAACTTCGTCCTCTATAGCTTCGGCAACGTCTTCGCCCTATACTCGCTACAGCCCTACCACCCTTTCCCTCTCTCTCTCTCTCTCGCTCTTGTTGAAACAGAGTCAGGAACGAAATGTCGCAGTGCCGAGCAGGAGGTCTAGTCTCCGCTACTCTCTCGACCCTTGCACTCTATAGCCCCCAAAACGATTCTCAACTATTTCACTCACTCTCTCAACACGCCCCGAGCCCACGAAAACACATAGCCCACAAAGGCAGACAGTCAGAGGGAGAGCCGTGCTTGTTCATTTGTAAACGGTATATGGTACATTTCGACGCGCCAACTACTCTGCTGCGCCAGTCGCTTCCTCATCTCAGCCCCCCCCCACCTTCTTCACCCCGGAAAATCATGAATTTAATGATAAGAGCAAGATCACACCGAAAGCCAGGGCACAGCGAATGTGTATTATATATACAGCACCATTCATTTTGGTATGCTCTCCGCCACCAACACCGCGAAACTTAATTGTGATTTACGACACACGTATACATACACACGCGCACCTCGCTCTCACTCTTACTCGTTCGCTTGCTATGAAAACGTAGCGAGAGAGAGAGAGAGAGATGATCAAGACTAATGCCGTCTAATAATTCAAGCGTTTTCCAGACCGGCCGACGACACGATCCAAATTTTTCCCCTTTCTTCTTTTGCCTCGTCTTTTTTCTTCCTCCTCTCCCATACCAGCCACCCTCTCTTTCTCGTCATTGCGGCGATGAAAAGAACGGGAAGAAAAAGATGAACCGCTCTGTAGGTGTGGCGCGCGCGTGTGTGTGAGAAAGAGAGAAAGCGAGCGAGAGCGAAGGGAAAAAAGGGTAGGCGAATGCATATTTTGCGAAAAAAAAATTGTATAAGCGAGCCTCTCTCTCTCTCTCGCGACGCGACGTTATTTATCGTCTGGCTTGCTCACTCCGCCGTATACGTGCGTACGTACGTATACGGCGTAGCGGTAAGTGACGTATGATTTATGCTCATCTACACCGCAACGCACGGGGTCGCGCGATTACTTTGGCGAGTGGTAGGGGGGAAGTAACGATTTAATATCGTAAAAGTGATAAGTTGTGCGTGTATATATATATATATATATTTATATATTCCACGGAGAATCGTCGGTGAGATATGAACGCGGGAGAGAGAGGGAAATTGGACGGGGCGAGGAGGAGGAGGGGGGGGGAGTTAAGCCATAGAGCGAGAGAGGGAGAGCGTATAAGATATCGTTAATTTTTCGAATTCAGCGCGCGTTCCTTGTACAAGCCCTCTCTCGCTTTGGCGTATGCACTTGTTTTACTGGCGCTCGTATCCAGCACGTGCGGGCCGTGCAGAAAAATATACGCGCGGAATTAGGTGAGCCTCCTGCCCCACTCTACGGATCCCCCCCCCTCCCCCGATCCCCACAGCCATGCCTCCCTTGCACTCTTGATCTCTCTCGAGTGCTGCCGCTGCTGCTGCTGGTAATGCCACCACGCAAAACCAACATTAAGCCCCTCGAGCGCGGTTATTGCGAGAGATCGTCGAATGATTAATTAGCAAAGGGAAGTCGAGCCGCGAGGCAGCCAAGAGCGAGCAAGAGAGAGATAGTGGAAGGAAGCAAAAGGGGGGGGGAGGGGTAGGGTGGAAGAGAGTTCAGCTGGTAGAGAGCAATCGAGACTTTACGAGGTAATGACAATCTCATCGAGGCGTCTATAGTGGCCAAGGTATAACGAGGGCTAATGCACTAGCTCCTCGCTTGTGCTCCCTCCCTCTCCCGCTGCTGCTGCTGCTGCTGCTACAACAGAGTCAAGAGAGAAAGAGAGAGTACCGGGGGGGGATGCTTGTCCGCGGCTTTGTGCGGGCTATATATACACGATTCCGCTCGGAGCGATGGAGCGCGCTCGGCAAAAAGACGCAGCAGTTGGACAAGTCTCGGAGAGAAGGAGGAGGAGTAAGGGGGTGGGGAGAAGGTAAGAGAAGAAATCAAGGAGAAATTAGCTGATATCCGATAGCGGACACTTTAAAATAGGAAACTCAAAGTGAAAGCCGTACTGAGTGCAAGCTCCCCCCTTGTCCCGCTCGCTCCCATCTCTATCTCTACCAGCCTCGGGCGTATTACTGAGGACTAGTTAAACTTTTGAGAAGCTACAAACGACGACGACGACGACGACGACGTCGACGTTGGCTACGGAGGATCTCTGTACAGTGAACGGATAAGGGGGAAAGGGGCGGTGGAAGAGGTTGTCAAGTTCTGCGTCGAAACGAGACGCGCATAAAAGAGCCGAAGGAATGATTATTGGAAATTTATCTTTAATGTACGAGATGCGCGCTTCTCTCTTTAATCCAAACAATAATACGGAAAGAATTTGGCTACTGCTGGCGGGATAACACGTCCATGACCATAGGAGCGAGTTAATTGCCGGATAGGTACTTTGGCTTCGCTCGAGATATGTACTAAAGGTAGATTAAGTGCCAGAAACAGCCACCACCCTCGACTACTCGTGCTCTCTGCTACGTATAGACCCCCTTCTCTCTCTCTCTCTCTCTCTCTCTACACTCACTATACACTCATTGCCCAGACTCAACCCCCCGAAAACCTCACTCCTCTTTCCCCTATATCCACTTCACCGACATCCCAGCATTTATATAACTTGTCCGGGGGAGAGAAGACCGATGCGGCCCATTCTGACCCGAGCCGCAGTAGTTTACATCCGTAACGCGTCAGCCGTACACGCCGGGGCAACTCCCCCCCCCCTTTTAAATCCCCCCCACACACACACCGTCCACTCGCCGGTAGCAACAGCTCATTCGGAAATTAACGCGTCCCTTCATACGTATATATGTACGCAGGCTCGCACGTCGAGAAATTAACTGCTCGTCACAGGAATTAAAATCACTGCGCTCGCCAGTTGTTTTTTTTCTGCTTTTTTTTTTTAATATATTTTACACCTTTTAGTTTTAAAGTAATAGGACGCTTACCTTTAACGTTATTGTCAATCATAATTTCAGAGGCAGCAATAGCAGCGGCATCGGGACTCCTCCGGAATGAAACCCTGGCGACACCTGACAGGTTCGGCGTCTGTCCCATATCGATATACTTCCCGACATTTCTGCGGTCACCCAAGATCCTTGAACCAGCACATAAACGTATTCGAGCGTTAAAGCGGAGTTTTCCCAGCTAACCGAAAAATCGTCTTCTTTTTACTCCAGGACGCTTGAGAGGGGAAAAGGAGCAGACGAGACTCTCGACGAGCGTGCTCGTATCGAGTAAAGCAAATAATCTAACGAGCAAGGTGTGCGCAGGGGTCAGCGAGTACAAATACACCGGGTTCCGGCATACATTCGATTATCATTAAACTCGATTATTATTTCTATTATTACCATCGTCCGTTATTTACTCCCCCTCTCGGCTCTACTGGGAATATTGCTCGAGTATAATGAGAAGCCAACCGAAATTCCGTTACGTAACAATGCGACAAAGGTAATAGCAGCCGGTTGTACGCAAAGTGAGGGAGAGAGAGAAGGAGAGAGAGGAAGAAGAGCGAGAGGAGCGTATAACACGAAAACGATTTGAATTTTAGCCACGTATGCGGACGTTGGTGGATTTTCCGGTCGGTAACGAAATTCTACCTCGAAGCAGCGCGAGCCAGGGGGGGTGGGTCGAGAAAGGGGGGGGAGAGGGCACATTTGCTGACGGCTCATAATGCATACACACCCGCCTCTCTCTTCCTCTCTGTACACCACCACAAACCTTATTTCCACTGGTTTATATA
>JAPYYQ010003724.1:0-11731 GCA_030522585.1 Anagyrus pseudococci
TGATACGATACGTTCGGTTGTTGGCTGACGGCTCGTATACCGAAAGGTGGTAGCCGTCTAATAAAAACCAAGTACATACAAGTACATACATACATACAAGTACATGGTTAATGTGTCGCGGAGATTGAGTAATAAGTTTTATAAAACCGATATTTTTATTCGTAACGGAAAACGTCAAGCTTGGCAAGATATGTTTACGCCTGAATTGAATATTATAGCCAATCGATGGATTGAAGATAATCTACGCGACACTGATTTAAAGTTTCCATTTATTAATATTTACGCTTAGTTTCAGTATGTATGTATCATTCATTTGCAAGTTTTAAATAAATCACAATAAAACTTTCATGCCAGATTTACTCGTAAATTTATGTCATATTGAAATCAGTTAATATATAATACTCAAATATTGATATACATCACCTTATAATCATGCATTGTAATATATAACTAGAATTGGTGCAGGTCAAGATCCGTTTGGAGCGAAGTAAACAACCCCTTTCAGAATCTGCTCTAAAGTTGCTCCAAAATACGTCATTATTGTGTTTACTGTTGCAACAGTCACTTTTTTCTTTTATTAAAGTGATTAACTGTCAGAAATTATAACTGTTGTGTTGTATTGTTATGATTAATTTTTACTTCAAAAAGCAAAGTTCGGAAAAATGTTCAGGTACCAACTATGAAAAATACCCTATTTTCTATCGAGAGAGATTATATTTCGGCACCCCCTACGAAGAAAATCACAGCTGTGGCTTCTCGGCGAAGACTAGCACATTTAAGGTTTCCGACGCCGAGCAGCATACCTTCGAAGGATCATCACTCAGATGTTCCGACGAAGAAAAGCATATTATGTAAGAAAAGCACTCGCGTTTTTCTGGCGAAGAATAGCAAAACTCATCGAGTCCTGGCTGAGACTAGCATGATAGCTAAGCACACCGTTTTGGTGCCCTCCTCCCTTCTGTTTGGCCCGTACTTGATTATACTTGTCCTCGTGTGTTCGCGTCAAAACAAATGCTCCGAGTAAGAGACAATTTTTTATTCGTCTCATTTTTCATATCCAATAATTAAACAAACTGTTGAATAGAGAATTAAAATACATAAACAATGAACAAGTTCGGATAAAAATAACTTTCGAACGGCTAAGTCACGTAATAAAACAAATCTAATGAGCTTTGTTTGGACAAACCATGGGTTAATTCAAAAGATAATAGTTATTATACTAAATAAACACACACATACACACATACAGATTTTTTTGAAATAATTTATCGTTTATTTTGTTTACAACGAATCACTTTTGTATATAATTAATTGTTTTTTCATATTTTTTCATTGTGGTAAGCGTTCTTTAAGAAAAAGCAAATAAATTAAAAAAATTACTTTATCACGAGATAAAAAAGATGCACACGATAATATTAGCCTGAAAACAGTAGTAAATAAAAAGTGAGGCATTCGATCACGAATCTTGCACATTTTTTGCAGACGCATTTCATTTACAGAGTCAATCTCGATCATGACTTCTGAATTAACAAAAATTGAATATTTAAATGAAGAAGAACTGAAGGAAATAACTAGTAGCTTTAAAGGAAAAGAATCTGGACTCGTAAGGGTCGGGAATCAATATATATTACCAACACATTATGTAAAGGACTATTCAATGTACTACAACTTCAATGTCAAATCAGATGATGTATGGACAGTTACTTTTCCAAGATCAGGTATTTTATAACAAATCTTTTTTAAATCTTAAGTATTTATAGTTTTTTTTCAAGCTTTAATATTAAAAACAAAATTAAATTTTGACTGACTGTTTTTACAACTGCAGGAACTACGTTAACACAAGAACAAGAAATGGTATGGTTATTGGGTAATGATATGAATTTTGAAGTTGCTAAAACAATTCATTTAGGCAAAAGGTTTCCTTTCTTAGAGTAAGTATTACGATCTACTTTATAATATTTTATTTATTGAACACTAAAAAAAGATATTAACAATATTTTGTAGCTATTCTTTGCTTATCAACGCCGATTCATGTAAAAACGTTCCGCAAACTCCTAAAGATCATGCTGAAATTGAATCATTATTAAATTATGTATCTTTAAGTTACATTGCGGATATAATACCATCTCCAAGATATATTAAGACTCATTTTCCCTTTAGTTTGGTGCCTAACATTCTTAAATCTAACTGTAAAGTAAAGTATTTAAATTACTTAGTATTTGATATAAAAAAATAAATATAAGCCGGGTGCGTAGATGGTGTCGCCGCTCTGGTGGTAGTGGTCGTTAAAAAATTGAAACTTGGGAGGTAAATTTATTAATATTCGAATAAACGAAAAATATTAATTGTCGGTTTTTCATTATCAAAGTATATAATTTCACTGTGTAATGCGAAAAGTTTTGTAAATGACAGTAAATATAGGATGTATATAACATAAGGCTGATACTACACTGCTCCTTAAAGTACAAGTAAGCAAAAATGCTTGAAATTGATTTCTGTATTCACAGAACGAATTGAAAAACATGTTTTACAATTGTTCCAATTTCAAATATGTCAAAATTTTTAAAGTTAAACGAACTCCACATGATAGTATGTATGAACAATAAGTATAAAAAGTATAATTTATTGTTTACTTTTTTTAAGACATTTTGATGTTTAGTAAATTCAATTAAAATAGATTTAATCAACATGAACAATTTAATTTTCATATATGAGTTATCACAAAAATAGAGTTTAAAAGATTTTACACAATATTTTATTTCAAACTCAAACTTTACCGAAAGTTCAACTTTTAGCTAATGCCAATCATGTTTTAACGGTTAGAGTACGAAGGAAAAGTGGTATTAGCTATGTAATATAGGTCTAAACAGATTAGCTTCATTCGTACAGCAGTGATCCATTTTTTTTTTCGTTTAGAATCTTCTATTGGAATTTTGTAAAAAATGCAGTTGCTATTGAATCTTATATTTTTATAATTAGCCATACAACAAGAACAACCTGTGTTTTAAAATTTGTCTATACATTTACATCATTTACATCTAAAAGTTACCTCCTCCCCAAGTTACAAATTTTTCTCAAACTCTATGCACCTGGTTAATTAGAGAAACAGTTGATTAATTTTTTAAACAAACATTATTTAGGTGATTTACGTCGCACGTAACCCAAAGGACGTTGCTGTATCGTACTATCATTTCGAAAAAAGTGCCTGCTATAGTAATTATGAAGGAAACTTTGAAAAGTATTGGCATTATTTTCAAAATAACCAATGTACATTTCAATTTATTACATATTTTAATATCTGCAAGTTACCACAAAAAATTAATTTTTAATTTTCTTTTTACTTCTTCTAAAGTGTGGTATAGTTCTTATTGGGAGCATGTAAAAGAAGCATGGGCTCTTCGACATAATCCAAATTTACTGTTTTTATTCTACGAGGAAATAGTTGAAGTTAGTACATTAAAATAATTTATTTTGGTTACAAACTCAAAATTATTTAAAACAATAAATTTATCTAACATCTCATGATTCAGGATTTACCTTCTACAATAAGAAAAGTATCAAAATTTTTGGAAAAATCCTACAGTGACGAACAGTATGAAGAATTGCAAAAGCATCTGCAGTTTTCCAATTTCCAAAATAATGAAATGGTTAATGTGTCGCGGAGATTGGGCAATAAGTTTTATAAAACTGATATTTTTATTCGTAACGGAAAACGTCAAGCTTGGCAAGATATGTTTACGCCTGAATTGAATATTATAGCCAATCGATGGATTGAAGATAATCTACGTGACACTGATTTAAAGTTTCCATTTATTGATATTTACGCTTAGTTTCAGTATGTATGTATCATTCATTTGCAAGTTTTAAATAAATTACAATAAAACTTTCATGCTAGATTTACTCGTATATTTATGTCATATTGAAATCAGTTAACATATAATACTTAAATATTGATATACATCACCTTATAATCATGCATAGTAATGTATGACTAGAATTGGAGCAGGTCAAGATCCGTTGTCGATCAATTATGGAGCGAAGTAAGCAACCTCTGAATCTGTTCAAATTTGCTAATAAATACTCTCATAAAACGAAAGCGGTTATATAACAAAACTCATCATGACGATTGTTTTAGCGCAGTTAGCCCATAAAATGAAAATTCGAAGATTATTGCTTAGGTATCAACTTATTACAATTAAATCACTAAGTTTGCGTTGTTTCACATCCAACATGATCTGAAAGAACAAAATGCATTTTCCAAAAGGGAAAAAGCATCCGCGTCTGCGTTATAAATCAAGCTCAGACGTGTTTTGACAAAAAAGAAAAAAGCGCATCGATACGGCCTGCGCGCTTACTTACACACGCTGAGCTTCCACGAATGAGGCCAAAGCCAACGTATATCCGGCCGCGGAGAGTGGGCAATTCGCGAAGAAAGCAGCAACGGACTACACGACTTCCGCGCTTTTTTTAGACATAACAAGAGCCGCGCGCATCCGAGGCGTTTGCCAAAAACAATATTGATTCCGGTGGGGCTGCTTTTTAATTGAATCGAGAGTTATATTGGAAAACAGAAGCCGAAGACAAACAGCAACCTTCACTTGGCACGGTATCTCTTATTCCATCGCGTGCGGGAACGATTAATTACTCCCGTTTCCTCCGGCTTGAGAATTTTTCCTCCCTCGCTCCTTCACCCCCCAACTTTCATTAATTTTGGAATTTCCCTGTCGACTAATAATAAAGATTGCTTGTTTATCCGATTTTTTTTCTGAAAAACAAGTGTAAATTTAAAAGTTTAATTTTTCATTTTATCGCGCAACATCCCAACAACGACAGCATCTCGGAGATTAAGAAGATAAACGCACAAGCCTGAGGTCACGTCCTTTGTCTTTCTCTCTCGATCAAAGACAGCCAAGCCATCCGAGGGCAAATCTTCGTCGTCAGCACAGGTGCGTCCCCAGCGCGCTCTCCCTTCCACTTCCTCGAAACGCAGCGAGTAACCACATAAATCTTGCGTAGCCAACCGTTGAGGCGCTCGCGCGGCAGCATTTTTGCAAACTCGAGTTGGCGGCCACATCACGCACGTCGTGCGTCTGAGCTGCAAGGATATATCTCGCGCTCGGAACTTGATGTACGCACGCCGGACCGAGAGCGACGCTAATTAAAGGTTTGTGCAAGCGTACATAGGCATAAGTGCTATACACAGGGTATGGTATAGCGTGTACCGTTTCCTACTCTCCGGCGAGCCTACAGAGACTCTTTTCGATGTATAACCTTAGCTCGAATCTGTCTTTCCCGCATCTTCTTAGGGTTTATTAAATTGTCTCCGTTGTACACGCTAAGTCGAGGTGCGAAATCCCAGAATTCGTACCCGTAGCATTTTCAAATGAGTCTACCTATGTGGCAATAGAGACAGCGATTGACTTTTCACACGCGAATCCAAAGCTCGTCCGTATGATTTTGCAAAAGGATATGCAGCTCGTGCGCTTAACCTCATCGAAAAAGGCTCGGGTTCCCAGGCGCGTGTCTCAAATCGTACGTTTGCGCTCGGTTTTTAGCCTTTCCGCAAACGATCACGGCTAGTTTCTCTTGCCCCCCGCAATTAAGCGTTTACGAGATGCGTGAGTGTGTGTTCCCGCGATACACGAAGAAAAGTGCTAATTCCGAGGCCAGCCACCGCGAGTCCAGGGGCTGAAGACTAACCGTTATATCGGCAGCGAGTACACGCGCCCCTTCGGATTTTTTCCACACCCCGCGCAGCTCGAAAGTATTAATCTTCTCAAAGCCGCGTGCTCTTTCATTTAGCCAAGCGAGAATTGTTGGTTACGCAGAGGCAACAGAGAGGCTCGTCTGTGTGTTCAGTGAGCTGGGAAAACGATCGGTGTATATGGAAAAGCTGTTAGGCATGCCGCGGAGAGAAAAAGAGAGGGAGTCGAGGTGGAGCAACGGTATATACACAGCATACGCGAGGAAACGATCGAGGGATGCGGTGTATCTCTCTCTCTCTCTGCTGATTTCCGTATACGCCAGCGATGATCCTTGAGTTTGTACGAGTCGACGCGCTGATTCACTTAACAGCACTGCGGGGTGAAAAATATTTGCGCGCATGCCTGATCCGTGTTTTTTCTTTTTTCTTCTTCTTTTTTTGCTGGTTGTTGACGCGCGGGCATCCGAGGAACAAATGTATATTTAATTACGAAAAACGCTACTTCTTCTGCTTCTTCTGTTATTCTCTTTATTTTTATCTCGATTATCATTCAACGTCCATTCCTCCTAGCGACCGTCGTCGGTTATAAGGATACCGGGAATCCGAGATTGCTGTACGCGTCGTCGGTGTGCTATTTCTTAAAGCGCGCGCCCGAGCATCGATAAATATATTGCGATAGGGATTAATCGCGATTTATTGACATTTCTCGCGGGACTATTACGCCTCGCCAATGTCGCAACATCCGTGTATACATGCTCGTGTAAACTTATGTTTTATTAAATTACGCTGTGCTGGTTAATGGCATCGGAGAATACATTTTTTTTCAAGAACCGGAACAATAACGTTAACGGTCTTAAGCTCGATCGTTCGTATCCACAAATTCAACTGGCACGTGTTCAAGAAATATTCCACGCACAATGTGTCTAATCTTTTCTTTTTCTACGAATATCGCAGATTTCGTGGAATATCACGTAGGGAATTATAAAAATAACGATAAAAATGTTCATCGTCGGCGTGTATCTCGAGCATAGCTAAGGAAACTTGGTTAGTTTTAATCCGCGAGATTTTCATATTTCGAGAGCAAAAGTGCCTGTTATATAACCGCTCTTGCCTTATACGAGAGCATTTCTCTCTCGCTTGGCCATAAGCGCAAGAACTTGTGTTCTCCGCGCGAGCAAGCATAATTTATTAGAGGAACTCGGCGTGGAACGCGTACACCGGACTGTCGCAATAAAAGGACAATTACATGACTCAGATGATCTTGACTCGATGCCGCTTTACAAGCGCCGCTGTCGGTATTACGTCCCACGCGGGCGAGCATAAGTCAACCGCTACCCATGAGATTGTTATCTCTCTCTTTCTGGAGGCGCGTTGCGCGGACAAATTGAGTCTATTCATGAGGACCGATACGACACGCGAAGCGCGAAATTTGAGTGAAAAAAAGGAAGGAGAATTTCTGTCATAAGCCAACAAGCTTCGGCGAATGGTATATGAAAGACGAAAACGATGAAAATCCAACAAGGCAGTATTTCTTTTTTTTTCAATGGAAATTCTTGATGGGAAATCGATTGGCGAGATGAAAGAGCTTTGGGTTAAGAGGCTGGTCAGCGCCGAATAGTTTTAAAGGCTTGCTGGTCTCTCTCTCTCTCTCTCTCCCTCGCCCGGCAGCTGTATCGGGTTTCATCAAACAAACTAACCACAGTCACTATTTCTAGAGCTCCTCTGCGTACACGCGCGCATGAAGAAGAAAGAGAAGCGAGAAAGAGAGAGCCGTATAGCTCGCGATGAAAAAGAGACAGAAGGGAATTGGCGTTTGATGGTCTTTATTTGATTAACCTTGAAAGTGAAAAAAAAGATTTCTCACTGGCGCGAAAGAGAGAGAGAGAGAGAGATACGCGCGCCCTGGGAAATCTGACGCAGCGGTCTATTAATACGCACCTTTGACGCTTTCATTATCGCGAGAGTATTGATCTCCACTTATAGTTTGGCAGTTTATTGTTTTTGTTTAAGTAAATTGATTTTTTGCAATCGTAGTTCGGGGAAGTTTTTTTTCTAGAATGGATCGTACGAAATTAGTTACGTAAACTCTTGGATCAAATTAGATTATATACAAGCAGGCGAAGAAAGTAATTCATAAATTTTGTCTAATACAAAAACAAACGAAAAACTCAATGAAATACGTTACGATGCGAAAATTTATCGAAGTAAATAAAACTGCGAATCAAAACACCGTGTGCTTCCGATAATAAATTTTGGAGCGACAAAAACTTTTTCACTTTTTTTCCACAAAATTTATATTGTTATAGAACTTTCAATAAAATTTCTCTTTAGCGAAGCAAATCACCCACCACGAGGTCAGATCGGCAACTACACTTCGATCTTCGAAAGCGCGAAACAGGAAAAATCAAAGTAGAATCCAATCAGCCGATCTAAATCTCCACGAGATATTCTCGTCATCCCTTTCACCTAATCGAGTGTGAAATACGAATTTTCAATGGGCCCGACAAAAGCGCTCGCGTTGCCCACGCGCACAAAAGAGACGGCGAGGCTATAGACCAGAAGGGGGGGTGACGCGACAAAGAAAGAAGGGAGAGTCTTCCTAGCACATTATAGAGTCTCGAGGCTGTGGTACATAATTGCGAGAAATAATCTCCGTAGGCCCGGCCTCTTCCGCGCGGATCTCGGCGCGTCAATGGCTTAATCCGCATTCGTAATCGGCGCAATCCATTCAGTTCCCCGTTGATTCTGCGCCTTTCTTCGTGTACACATACAGTGCAAGAGAGGAAGCGATGGGTGTACGCACGGCTACGGAAGCCTTTTCACCGGGCTCTATAGCCGCGACTTCGGTCACGCGCGAATGACGCGGTGGTTTGAGCTTCGATTGAGCTTACGAAGAAGTTTGCCCTGGACATAGTTCAATAGCATTAAAGCAATTAGCCGGGAGGCTTATGTTATTCTTCTTCGTCTTATTTTTCTTAATGCTGGTAATACACTTTGATGATGAATCACACCGAGATGTGTAGCTTGTCACGTTAATCAGCGTATAATTCGAGTCACATTGATAAGATGCGTATGTATTGTTGCGCGAGACATTTTGCCGACATTTGATTGGACTGTTTGCAAAGAAAAAAACTGATGATGAAGGCGAAGAATGTACAGTATAGGAATACAAGGCTCGCCGGGTGTCGTATTAAATTTGCACTGAGAGAACGTAACAGCCGTTTCAACTGTTTCACTAGGTAGGTTAAGCAGTATAGTTAGCGGCCACCTGATAGTCATTGGCCACTACATGTATTTTCATATAGCGGACCGTATATATAAATATACAATACAATGAGTTGCCATTCGTTCTTAAGTGGCCCATAACTATACCGCTTACCCTATTCTGGCGGTTTGGAACCTAGTAGATTCTACGTTAGAACGTAACGTATATTACATTCACCCAGCAACTTTAATTTTAAGGCTAGAGTACACACGTCTAACAGACAACAATTTTATTGTACTTTCAAAAGAATTGTAATTTGTATTATTGAGATATGTATGATGAAAGATTATTAAATTTCAGTTGATCCAAGACCATTTAATTTATTAAAACTTTTTATTTTGATACAATTATTGATTTTTTTTTATATAAAAATATGTTAAAATAATATGAAAAAATTTACTTTAGGTTTTAATCATTGGTAAATAACTTTTTGTAGCCAAATATAATGTTCGTCTAAATTGTGTAAAAAACTAAAATTGACTAATTTATTTCAGCTTCTTGAAAGCATGCAGAACATAACTTTTTTTAAGGTGAATATTTGTATAATTTATTTGCAAAATACGTCAAATTTATAAATAAATATTTCAACTTTTTAAGGCGTTTTGTTTGTATAATTATTATAAAAATGAATGTTTTAATACAGTGTCCGAATAATGGTCTGAATTCAATAGTCCGAATAATAGGGTCTTTTACCTTATTGTTTTGAAAACAAAAGATAAGTATATCTTAAATTTCGTTTTCTTATCTTACCAACTGACCCATATGAATGTATTTTTTTTTTGTTAATCCCGCAAGTGGCCGAGTTGCCGTACAGTTTATATATGACTCCGGAAAAGAACGCAAGTTAGCTCGAAACATATGATTGATACGATACAGTCTACAAATTCAACTATTACAAGATTTTTCATTAATTGTTCTCTTGAACTAAGACAATAGTAGAAATTATTTGCTTCTACCAATTTATAGAGCGGTTTCTATGATTAATAGAATGCTTTTTTGGACTATAATATAGATACGTAAGAAAATTGAAGACAAAAAAATTATCATTAGAGTTGTTTGGTAGTATTTTTTTCTCTTTTCTCGAGTTAACGAGATTATGGAACATTTCAACGGTTGAATATTTATTCTCCTCTTCAGCCTCATCATCAGTTTCATCTACTGGATTCAAAATTTCAGAGTCGTAACTAGGGTTGCCAGATTGGGCGGTTTACCGCAAATTGGACGGTTTTAAAAAATGATTTGTGGGGGAAATTTTCAAAATGCGGTTTACCGCTTTTTGGGCGGTTTCATAATAATAGTAACGCGAGCAGACCAACCCCACAAATCTAAGAAGCCCAGTTGCCTCCAAACCAAAGAACGCAGTGTGTAATGAGGCCAAGTTCTCATAATTATCAAAAAGAAATAAAAAGTTAGCCCTGAAGCTGTTAATCCAAGTATCCCGGGGAGTAGCGAGGCTAAACTCTCAAAATCAAATTTTTAAGTATAATAAAACATTAGAACTCACTCAATTTTTATAATCTTTATTATAAATACTAGAAGGGGGGGTACCCCCTGCTCGCTTCGCTCGCCAACCCCCCTCCACATGCCTAACATCTACAAGTCCGCTACAGTTTGCTGTAGATATATGGCAATTAATGAGTAAAAACAAAAAAATTAGTTACTATAATAACTAATAAATAAGTTTATAAAACATATATTAGTTGTCTTAGAAAGTAATATGTTGATTTATTTTAATAAGTAATATATTTATTTATCGCCAACCGAAAAATTTTAATTATAGTATAGATTAGAAAAGATCTAGTATATTTAAATTCATAAAACTTTAAATAGGTAAACTATACTCTATCACCCACTTATCTTCCTACCTACCCACCTATTTTTCAACCCACCCATTCACTTACCTACCTACCTACTTTTAGTGATAGATTTAAGAGTCCATAGTTAAAGAAAACAGATAAAATTTTTCAATTGGTTGTAAGTATACTTATTTTTCATCATTTCAACCTCAAAATGACATTTTTATCCCAGATTTTGATTTTGAAATTATAAAAAGATTTTATTTCTCCCTTTTGCTTGAGGTGTTTTTGAGCCTCACTCGATTTTCTGCCTCTTTTCGCTTGGCGGAATAATCTTCGGTTGAGGCCCAAAACACCCCAGGCCAGAAATATACGATAGTATTTCATATATTAAATTGTATCAATTAGAATATATTTAAATATTTCTTACTACTACTTTTAAACATACTTATTATGCGTCTTTTCTTTCTCAATCACCCGCCTATCGATCATCACTAAACTACTCACCCGCTTACCTTCCCACCCATCCACATATCTACCAGAAATTTAATATATTTGAATTTATAAAACCTTAAATAAGTAAACTAACGAATAAGCAGGTAACGTAACGATATTTAGGTACATATTTATAATATGTACCTAAATATTAGAGATACAATATTAAGTTATATTTTACATACTTCTTGGCCCACCATTTTTGTCTCCCACCTACCTACCTTCCTACCCACCCACCCGCTTACGTACTTACCTACTTTTAATAAGAAAATGAAACTTTACATTGCTTCATTCATTTCGCATTGAATGTTTTTCTACTATCACTTCTAGCATCACAGCTACGTTCACTACATTTAAGACATGCAGAATTTGTATACTATTCCAAATTAAAAGAGTATCTTCCTAATAATAAATAAACATACGATTCCTCATTTATTAATACAACCGCTCCTCATTCATACAAAAGGTTTA
>JAPYYQ010003725.1:0-10510 GCA_030522585.1 Anagyrus pseudococci
CTATAAGCAAGTCAAACACCGTTTTAAAGTTATTATTGCCTAGTTCTAAATTAAATGACTTAATAAGAGTAAAAAATATAAAAAATTATTTATTTAATTTTTGTTAACAATGGGATTTAATAATACTATTTTAGCGTATATAAGCGAGCCATATATCGTTTCAAAGACATTATTGTATGCTTTTAAATTCAATTACTTAATATGAGTAAAAATTATAAAAAATATTTAATTATTATTAACAATTAAATTAGAAAATACTTTATTAATGCACATAAGCGAGTAATATATCGTCTCAAAGTTAGGTCATTATCGTGTGCTTCTAAATTCAACAATTTAATGCAAGCAAAAATAATTATTTATTTATTTAATGTTTATTAACAATTAAGTACTAAAGTACGTTTTTAAAGAACATAAGCAGGGAATATGTCGTTTTGAAGGTATTATCACGTGCTTCAAAATTCAATAACTTAAAACGAACAAAAATTATCAAAATTTATTTATGTGACGGGGGTATGCTAGACCCCTGGGCCGTGGGGAAGACGAATAAATTGCGTAAAAAATGCGGACGCGTTCGGTCTTGAACCGGGGTACCTCAGATTAAGAACCGGGTGCGCTAACAACTGCCGCCGATGATCGTTTACGCTTCGTATCGTCTACATTTCTTTACTATTGCCGCGCTCCTGCACCGTTACACTCTGCCTGACCACGGCTGTTTCCGTGACACTTCCCCGGGTTAGAGGATGTCGGTCCCTCGACGTCATTCGTCTAGTCGTCTGGGCGAATCTTTTCGTAGGCAGGGGAGGCGCCGCTTACTGCCGATGACCGGAGCTCCTGCTTCCACGGTTGGTTAAGGAAGGCGTCTTAGATACGTTTCATCTACGTTTAACTGCTTCTCGCCGACCTTGCGAATTTGCGAAATACGCGGGGAGTCGAGTGTCAGTCGCCGGTGACGAGCATGGATTTCTGCTGGAGTGCATCTTTTTGCGCGGCGGCGTTGTAGTGGTAGAAACGTCGTTGTGTAGGTTCGTATCGCTGAATGGTTGCTTCAACCTCTTTTAAGATTGCGACGCGGTTATTAATTGTTTTTGCGTACGTTTGCATACCAAACTGGTCGCCGGCACAATTGTGACGGGAGTATGCTAGACCCCTGGGCAGGGGGGAAGACGAATAAATTGCGTAAAAAATGCGGACGCGTTCGGTCTTGAACCGGGGTACCTCAGATTTAGAACCGGGCCACGACCGCCCAACGGCCCAACTGCACCACGACCGCCGATGATCGTCTACGCTTCGTATCGTCTACATTTCTTTACTATTGCCGCGCTCCTGCACCGTTGCACTCTGCCTACCACGGCTGTCTCCCGTGACATTTATTAAATGTTTAACATTTAAATATAAAAATACGTTAATTAAGTCATTTTTATTTTAAGAATATTTATTATAACAAAAATTATAAAAAAAAATTCAAATAGCAAAAAGAAAAAAAGTACAACAAAATAAAATTTGAAGTAAAACAAAACAAAAGAATAAAATAATTTTAAAAAAACCCGTCACGGGACGGGCTGTAGAAGTAAAACATCTTGGGAAGTAAATAAAAAAAAGAAAAGAGAAATAAAAAATTCAAATAGTAAAAAGAAAAAAACAAGTACAACAAAATAAAAAATAGAAAATACGTACAACAAAATAAAATTCGAAGTAAAACAAAAACAAAAGAATAAAATGATCAAAAAAAGTAAAATAGAAAAATTAACACAATTCCAAATTCATGAAGTTTTACCCCAAATTTAAATTGGGTGTAGCATTGGGGTAAAACTTCATGAATTTGGAATTGTGTTAATTTTTCTATTTTACTTTTTTTTGATCATTTTATTCTTTTGTTTCTGTTTTACTTCGAATTTTATTTTGTTGTACGTGTTTTCTTTTTTTATTTTGTTGTACTTAATTTTCTTTTCCATTTTGAATTTTTTTACTTCTTATTTTTTTTATTTTCCACCCAAGAAGTTTTACTTCTACAGCCCGTCCCGTGACGGGTTTTTTTCTTTTTTCATTTTTATTTTGTTGTACTTTTTTTATTTCTTATTTCTATCATCTAATGCATTTTTGATTGTTGTAAGTTGAACTTCTTATAGACATTGAGTCCTCTTCTTGACTGTCTCTTGACTCACAAGAAAAGGCTACGAGGTGTGGGTCAGGGATTTTGATGAAATTTAGTATGGTCGCTTGTTACCATACTAAATGGAAAACCCTTGAGTGCTAGACCCTATCACTGCCTTGTTTTTGAGATATGCATCAACAAAGTTTATACCTTTTGTTAAAAAGATTGTCTTTAGGAGATTTTACTAGCATTTAGCCTCCTAGTGAACGTGGCTAGCTGGACCGAGAGAAACAGAAGGGCCCATACTTTACTACCTGGCCCATACTTTACGTACGATTGTAGCTTTCTCGAAATAGTTGTGACGAATGGCTATTCGTCACAACTGTTTCGAAAGCATCGTCACATACGCGATTCTACGTTATCCTCAAACAATTATCGTACTCAGCGAAATCATTTCGGTACAGTATGACTGCGTGCTTTCTTTTGATCACTACCTTGTGCGCATTTTCCGCTTTTTCATTACTACATAAAATTAAAATGTTTTAAGACTCTGCAGTTCGAGATAAACCTCCACAGTAATGCATTATTTACAAAATATACGCTAAATTTTAAAACTTTATGGGTTCATAGCTCAAGAACAAGGCAGAGTTAGGATCTAAGATTTAAGGGTTTTTCATTTGGTATGGTAACAAGCCACCGTACTAAATTTCATCAAAATCCCTGACCCACACCTCGTAGCCTCTCCTTGTCAGTCCACTTTTTATTCTTTAATATTTGCTACTCTACTTTTCTTTAAATTGATTTCTTGGTATTTTACTCCAACTACATCTATTATTGTTTGATCTTTTTTCTCTTCGAGCTTACTGACTTTCTCCCTTTTAATTTCAGAAGGATACTTTGGTTTTACTTTCTTTTTCCCTCCAAATCTGACAACTCTAATTTAATAAGTGTCGGTATGCAGATGATTAGGATGTCAGCATTAAAAATAGTCGCTCGTGCTCTCAATGGGCTAATAAAAAGGGTAAATCTATGTGACAGCTAGCACTTTATGAAATAATTTACAGAAAATTATAAATTTACAATTCTAATTTTTATAGGCAGTTCCGAGTACGAAGAATGGTATGTTAGTCATCTTTTAGACTGTCCAGCAAATCATGAAAATAAGGTTTTAGACATGTTTCTTCGCTCTGTTGAAAAGCATGATGTGCGTTACCAAAATTATATTGGTGATGGTGACAGTACCATGCCATGCATTTCTTGTACAGCATGGTGACATACCATGCTGTACAAGAAATTAAACCTTATGGAGACGAGCTTCTTGTACAGAAGAAAGGGTGTGTAGGTCACGAACAGAAGAGAATGGGCACACGTCTAAGGAATTTAAAAAAGAAGCTTGAAAAACAATTATTGAGCGATGGGAAATCCATTGGTGGAAAAGGTCGCTTTACTGGTCAAAAGATTGACTTGCTAGTTACTTATTATAGCATGGCTATTAGAAATAATATTGAGATTGGAGTACTTGAGATTGGAGTGTACAGCTGTTTTAACGATGGAAAAACAGGATTTGTAAATATTATGCAAAATCTGGAAATTCATGCTGGTACTAATGCATTGGATTGGGTCAAAAACAGTAATGACACTAGACTTTTTGAAGCCTAGTGTCATTACTGTTGCTTTTTTTATGAACTTTTATAAATATTTATACCTGAAATATAAAAAATAGTTTTAAAATGTTATACATGAATGTTTATATTATATAATATTATATAATACAAATCCCGTATATTAAATATCTTCCAAAGAAAATTGTTGTAGTAATGGTTTTTTAAAATAAAATTCTCATTTTTCCTTATTTTTGAGGTTGATAAACGCTTTATTCCAAAATTTCTGTCAGGCTAATGTTCCCTTTTCTCTGCTTGATCTTCATGATGCTACTCTACACTGCAACAGCTGAAAAAATTCACAAAAAATCAGATCTTTTTTGAAGAAGTAAAAGAGGCAACAATAGGAATGAAAAAACTATACTTATCTGATGTTTACAATTTCATGATGAAAAATTGCATCTGCAATCTCATGTATGGACACGCGTTAGGGTGGTTTCTACGTCAGTAGTGCGGATAAAAAGGTCCCAAAGTGTACCCTGCAGAGCAGTTCTTGATATGAATTTCCTAGGTAAGACGTGAATCGAGTAGCCCTTGTCCTGCAACTCTTGGACCAGCGACACTTTTTCACGTGTACTACGAGCTGCAAGTACAAACAAACAAGTAGGTTAGATCTGTCGGCTGTTTATCACTACGATCTGCGGTCGGTAATGTTGAGTTGATTCTACCTGCGCTGGCGTAGCGCTAAGCAGCCGACAGACCTAACCTACGCGTTTGTTTGTATTTGCAGCTCGTAGTACACGTGAAAAAGTGTCGTTGGTCCAAGAGTTGCGGGACAAGGGCTACTCGATTCTCACCTATAGGAAGTTTATATCAAGAACCGCTCTGCAGGGTACACTTTGGGACCTTTTTATCCGCACTACTGACGTAGAAACCACTCTAATGCGTGTCCGTACACGTGACTGCAGATGCAATTTTTCATCATGAAATTGTAAACATCAGATAAGTATAGTTTTTTCATTCCTATTGTTGCCTCTTCCACTTCTTCAAAAAAGATCTGATTCTTTGTGAATTTTTTCAGCTGTTGCTGTATAGAGTAGCATCATGGAGATCAAGCAAAGAAAAGGGAACATTAGCCTGACAGAAATTTTGGAATAAAGCGTTTATCAACCTCAAAAATAAGGAAAAATGAGAATTTTAATTTAAAAAAAAATAGAAGAAAAGAGCAGTAAGGTAACATTATGAAGATAAAGGAACAATTTGAAGAGACTTTAAACCCCTTTTATCTATTGGTAATGTAAAAAACTATACTTCAATCTTACAAAGTACTTGCTAAAGTTTTATTAAAACAGCATTCAAATTGCTTTAATTATTTTCTTTAAAATAAAAAAAGCATTTTAAAGCTCTTTTAACAAAATCATCATTTTTACAAGATTTTATTTCTTCGCTGCAGGATTCCAAAGTGGTTTTTAGTCGGATTCTCATCAAATTTTAAGAAGATATACTTAAGTACAGTAGAATCCATATGAACGAGCCAGAAATTGAAAAAAGTGTATATAAAAATTCAAACAAAATGTTTTAGGTGTAAAAATTGAAAAAAAAATTTTGAATCCAATAAAGTTAATTTAAAATTTTAATTTTTTAGTTAAGTGAAAAACTGGCTCGTTCATCCGGATTCTACTGTTTTTAAATAAATTTCCTGAAAATTTGAAGAGGATCCAATGAAAAATCACTTTGGAATCCTGCGGCAAAGGATTTTTGACCCTTCAACATGTTAGGTCTCTTACAGGCTGAATTTTTGTATTTTTGAGTATGGTAGGAACCAAAATAAAGAAACAAATATGAAGATTTTTTTATAATAAATTTTCATATTGCTAGGATATAAAATAAAAAATTGACACCAACATTTTTATTGCAGGGTTTAATAATGTCTGGTCCCCTTAATTCCTTATCTGTTGCTCTAAACATTATAGATACATACTCTAAATAGATACATAATCGTATATTTTAAATTTTTTTTAAAAAATACTTCTTTGAGCTGCAAAACTTCTTTTGCTTTACTCATTTCTACATTTTAAGAATTTGCGTATATTGATCCAAACTTCTTTCTATCTGTATTTGTAATAACAGATTCATTTTTATTCGTGTTCTTATAACATGTTCTGTAAACATCTGGGTTATTCTCTATTTTGCATTCTCACTTTCTAAAGTTCTAAAATCTATTCATTATTAATATTAGACAAATTCACCTATTCATTTTATTTATCTCGCATTCTTATATTTTCAATTTAATTATCTCATATTCTTATACTTTTATAGTTTCTTTAATTCTCTGTTTAGTTTCTTTATTTTGACTTAACAGCTTCTTTTTTTCGTTTCTAACATTCTTTTATTATTTTGACTTTTATTGTCACTCTATAGTAATGTACATAGTATACAATACTATTATTTATATTCTAAAATAAACTTCTTGTTTCTTACTTGGGGGAGATTGCGGTTACTGGCGCCCCGCGATTTGACTAGTGGGGGTTGTAGTACCAACCCAAACTAATCTTTTATTTTAAAAATACTTTCTCACTCCTACAACCTTAAAAAATCATTTTTCGCTATTTTTTAGCAAAAAAATCAATTTTTTAATTTTTTTCGCTATCAAAAAGATTTTTTTGCCAATTTTGATAACAGAATTGGATTCAGCGTTGAAAAATACATTAAAATATAAATTTTCAAGTTATTTCAATATCGCAATTAATTTATATTAAATAAATAAGTTTTTAAAAAATTGAGCTTTCGCGCGCTGTAACTCGCGTACCGATCAAGATGGGCACATGGTTATATTAAAAAAAATACTAGTTTTGGTTGGTACTACAACCCCTACTAGTCAAATCGTGGCGCCCCAGTAACCGTAATCGTGCCCTTACTTGCTTCTAATTAAGTTCTTATAGCTTCATCCAATAAATTCAATAGTTTTTTATCCTATTTATGTCATCTGTCTCTTTTGTCAAATAAATTCTAATAAATACCTGGATTTTCATTTTATTTGATCTAGATCATATACTCTTTAGTAATTCTAATTTATTTTAACGTCTATAAGTCTGATTAATATACAGAGCAATTATATTAATAATTGTTGCTGCTCAAGCTTGAGAAGAGCTTTGCCGTTTTTTAAATAATTTACTCTTTCTTTCTATTAAATAAACTTTTATTTGATATTTTAAAGCTATTTCTTTTTACATTTGATGTGCTTTAATCCAAAGCTTGAGAGAGAATGAGAACTTCTTCGTGGAAAAAATCAACACAATAAACAAAACTAATTCCGTCGGATGGCAACGACTTCTTTTTAAACAAATTAGCGCCTAGGCTGTCGGCAGCAAGAGAAGCCTTTCCCCACTTACCCCGACCTTTTTCTCAGAAGATACAGCCCTAATCACCTCCTTTCCAAGACTAGGCACGTCTTGCCACAGCGCATAAATGAAAAGAACTGAATCCGAAATAATAATTAACTAGAATCCTTCAATCTGACAAATTCAATAGAATAAGAAAGAAATTGAGAAATTCAAATTTCTATCTACAAGAATTTATCAATTCTGAAAAATTAAATAAATTATAACAAGCTTTTACAATTTACGAAATTCGGACAAAAATTTAACCAATTCATCTAGTGTAATAAATTTAACACCTCTAACGAATTCAAAAAAATTCCTTATTCAAAGATATACACTACATGCTTATGTAAAGATGTATATATGAAAATATAAATGGCAGGAGGAGAATATGACAGTTAATTCTCACTTTTTCTCATCTTAGCATCGACAATCATATAAAAAATGAAACTTATCCTCATCATAGAATTGAATCAAGGCTTTTTTTACATTTTATCTTCGACATCTCTTTTTTCTCTTTGAATTCTGATAAAATCTTTATAAATAAAAGAAAAATTCGTTTTTGGCGCTCATAAGCGAGTCACGTATCCTTTTAAAGGTTCTATCGAGTGCTTTTTAATGCAATATAAAAAAGGGTCTCTCAAGGTAGTTGTCCCCACGGTTTTTTCGCATCCCCAATGTGTGTAGGTGAGGTCTCCCTTGTAGTTTCGTAATCTTTTTGGTCCCTCTGGACAGGTTTTGTAGTTTTCAATTTCTTTCATTGCCTTTTGTTTTCCTTCCTCAGTCTCAAAACACAAGTATGTGTGTTTTTTGTCGCTCTCTGTGACAAATGATGCGTACTCTGTCAATCTCTTGAATTATTTCCGTTTCTGTTTTCTCGTCAGTTATGTCGATCCTTATCCGTCTGTTGTTCTCCGTTTCTACGTACACGAAAAGAAAAAAAACGTTGATTTTACTGAACATTCTTAAGTAGCACTATATTTTTCAAACTCAGTTAACGTTACTGTTCATTTCAGTTAATTCTACTGAACTGTTCGTTAAGAGTAACTGCAATAACCTAACCTTAAATTTCTACACGTATATTGATGAAATAAGCGGTACTTAAGAGTTCAGTAAAATCTACTGATATGTTGTTACATGAGCACTTCAGTTAAAGTTACTGAATAGTTTAGTAAAATCAACGTATTTTTTCTTTCCGTGTATGTAGTTGTTTCTGTGCCTTTCGTTTTTGGTTCGTTCGACTTAGTGGGGTTCTCCTGTGGGGTTTTATGTTGTATATATCTATGATCCTAGTGTGTGTGAAGTCTGCAGTTTCCTGGGTTGCGCAGGCAATAATGCACGTCGTATTCGTTCGTTAGTATTTCGATATTTAGTACTGTTTCGGTTTGTTTCACGAGGCTCTCGATATTTTGTGCGTAAGCCTCTCCTTCGTATCTACGTATGATCCTGCATTTCATTGTCTTAGTAACTTCCGTGATCTAAGTGTAAATCGTGTTTTCCATGGTCTATTGTTGCGTCTCTGTGAACAGTTAGCAAAAAAATTCATTACGCATCAATGTTTTGTTGTTTGATTCTGTGTTAGATTGTGTTAGTTTTTGTTTTATGATCTTAGGCATGGGTGCTCGCGGCACATCGTGGACGCCACCGTTCGCTAGTTGGGCAGCCAGCATTCCGACTCCTTCCCTTACCATGAAAGGCGTTCGTTATGGGCCGCGAGCATCGGAAGCACATGAGGTTGATCGGCGATTTGTGCTTTAATTTCAGTACATGCTCGGCGGGTGGGGTTTGTTTGGAATACATTACGTTCAGCTGTTTCATCAGACAATTCTAGTAACTCCTCTTTCGGCTCGACAATAACGTCGTTTGCTCGTAGCAGGTGCATATAATCTATGATATCTGCTGCCTCCAGAGCGTTAGTTTGACAAGTCTGTTCTTTGACCGTCTGTCATTCTTGTAGTCTATTAGTTCTGTTTGTTCTCAGTATAGTCCGTTGAATGGGTCAAGGTCTCGTCCAGTTTCCTCGTGTATAAAATATTCGTCGCCGAGTGTTCGTGAGTGTATTCCTTTTTTCATTGGTAAGATGTGTGGGTTTATTGTTGATTCTGGATCGGGTTTCGTTGTTGGTTGTCTTGTTTTTACGGTATTTTGCGTATTTTTTGTTAGTGTTGTGTTAACTACATTTGTTGTTATACATTTTGGTAGTTCGAAATTTTCTGGGTCTTGTGCTCTCTGAATCCTGCAGGTCGTTTCGTGCAGGTGCATCGTTGGTTCCGGGATTTTCGTATCGCATGATTTGTGGAGTATTAGGTTCTTTTTCTCAATATTAAAGTACGTAGCATTCCTTGCTGTGCCTATTGCTCTGAGTGCTCTTTGTGCATCTTCGTGGCGTATGTATCTAATGTAGGCTATTATCTTCCCTGATTTTGCCTTTGTCTTTATGATATATTGAAGTTGGGCGTAAATGCCGAATTTCGCTATAATATTGTCATATGTTGTCCCTTTTGCGACCTCTATGAACAGTCTATTGCCGTCAATTTCTGGCTCTGTATTCTTCTTTTTATCTGGTACAACTATTATCGATTTTAATTTAGTTGCATTCATTTTAGTTGGTGTTGGTATGCTTTCCGAACTTGCTCTTTTCGAGATTGCTCCTTGTTGCGACGCTTTCGTGGCGTACGATTTTTGTGGTTGTTGTAAGTTGATTTCTGCTTCGTGTTTGTCTATGTGTTTTTTAGTTCTTGGGTTTATGAGTTGTTGGTTTTCTATGTTTGATTATTCTGTGTCACTTCTCTAGGTTTGTAATACACCTTTGCCATTCCCGTGTATGTTCCGTCAGGTTCTAGTACCTTGTTAAATCCTATCAGTTTCACTTTGTTGTTTATGTCTTGCATGACTCTAATTAGGTCTGCATCGTCATGGATCATTATGAAATTTACTCCGTTCCCCCTGTCTAATATCGAATACAATTTGTTCTGGTCCATGGTTCAGTCACTGAAAATAAAATAATCTTATTTGTTTTCTAGTGTATGTTTGTGTTTAAGGTTTTGTTGCATTGTTGCAAAGCTTTTAGCATTTTACGAAGCAGTTTGGTTAGGGAGTGTAGCATACTCTCGGGTTCTATATATCTGTTTCAGCCTTTTGTGTTTGTAGTTGTGGTGCTATTGTTTGGGTTTGATTTGGTTTTTGTGATGTTTGAGCGGTTCGGTCTGTTTTCATGTTTAGTTTTAGAACAATTAATGGTGTGTTTCTAACAGATGGGTTAATAAAAATAAAACTAAAAGTATTGAATACAGAAGATTACGTAAATATGTTCATAATAAATAATGAAAACTTCAAATATGACTTCCTAATGGGATTAGATTGCATAAAAAAATTCAAATTGATGCAAAACGAAAAATTAGAGATAGAACAAAAAAGTTCCGAATCTAATGAAAAAG
>JAPYYQ010003726.1:0-13061 GCA_030522585.1 Anagyrus pseudococci
TCTTCGTACTTAAAAACCTTCAAAACGTCGAGAAAACGCAAAATTACGGAATCGAAAATTTTCACCGTTACAAAGCTTTCTCTCTGAGAAAGCAAAAGACAACAAGACCTCTCGCTCTATCTCTTCAAGAAAAAAAGAATCGATATAGCCATAGCCCCGACGATCCTGTCATCATCATCAGCACAGCGGACTAAAAGACCGAAAAAAAAGGAGGATAAATCTCGCAAAAAGCCAACGAAAAGCGTCGACTCACACGGACGCAATCTCGCTTAGGGTAAACAATTCCCGTGCCCGCCGAGAGCAAAGCGCGCGGGAATCCAAAGTGAGGTCCAAGCCGCCTTTTTCCCCTCTCTCGTGAATTGCATCTTCATCGAAAGGGCTGTTGGTTGTGCTCCGACAGGAGAAAAAGAGAGAATAAGCCGGCGCAAGCCTAACACTCATCAAGCCCGCGACGTCAACATCCTAATTACACACGTAAGCGAGAGAGAGAGGGAGGGGCCGCTCTCGCACGCGAGTATAGATCCGAAGGTACAGCAAAAGCGAGAAAAGGATCGAAGGGAGTTGCTCGCTGATTGGCTATTACGCGGCGTGTAATAAGGAAAAGCCCCCGCGCGAAGGCTCGAACGTCGCTCCTCTCGTCCCTTCAAATTGTGCCTCGTCATCGGGTCTTTTATTTATACGCTCCTCCTCCTTAAATCGACGGATTTTCATGCGCAAACGAAAAAGAAGAAAGAGTCAGCGATACAGCGCGCTCTGTATACCGACATTCTTCGAACGCAACGTGTGTGCGCGCGCGCATGCGAGAATAATCTTGGCTAACGCCGATAACAAAACCGTAATCCCCCAGCAGCGCCTCCTTTTTATCCCCTCTCGCATGTATTCCTCGATCGTTTATTTTCTCATCCTCCTTTCTTTCCTTTTTATTTCGTCTTTTATTACCTTTGAATTTTTTGCACTGCTGACCTCGATATCATACGCACCGGGCGTGTGCAGCGAGCCCCGCTCACCGGCTCTATACATACGTGTGCAAACGATCTTAAATCGTCGCTCGCGTCCAATTAGACTCTCTCGATGTGCGGAGCAGCCGAGCGGGCGCGCATAATACGCACACCGGGGTAATTGTCCTCGAAGGCCGTTGCCCGGAAAATGATGGGTTCGACGCAAAATTCCCACTTCCCCATCCCCCGACCGACAACGCACACGCACCGGTTCTCCGAAATCCACGAGAGCCTCCAGAAATTACGACCACTCCCTTCTCTCCTCCCAATACCCTCTCCTCCCACCGTTGCGTCTCGGTCGTATCGAGCACTCGTTATCTGCTCTCTCTCTCTCTCCTTTTCTTTCCGCGGAGCTTATCACTGCGCGCGCGACACCGGCCAACGCTGTCTTATCGAGAGCAACAGCCTTTTACCGTTGCCCGAACGCGGATAAATTTCCGCTGCACCGGACACGAAGCCGAGCTTCGAATTCCACACCGAGCCCCGGAAAGCCCCACACACGTATTCATATAGCGGGACCAAACGGGGATGAGCACAAGCTTTTGTCTGCGGCTGCCAAACAAATTTTCGCGGCAATGGAGATAAAGCGTAATCGGCGCTACCATCCGCGTCATACGCTTGACTAATACGAGCGATTTTTTTCCCCGGCCGATCGCCTGTGTATACAGCGCTGCATCCAGCCAGGAATTTCGGGGATCTCGAAAGATAGGGAGGGTTATTGTTGAGTTATTTTGAGCCTCGCATGCTGCAAAAGGGATTATCGCGAAGGGCAGGAGAGAAGCTTCTTCTTATGCGAGTAGAGGTTCAAGGGCGATCGTTTCTCTCGTACACGCTCTGTGTATTGGCTGCTCGTACGAAATTTATGCTATACGAGTTGGGCGCACATTGTTGTGGCGCTCGCGAGAAATGCGCGTGGGATATGATATAATGCAGCTGGGACCCCCGCCATTGATGTCTTTTAAATTGTCGCTTACATTGATCGAGAGAGAGAAAAGCCAGCGGGGAATCCCCGGTAATACGTTTAAGCGGCTGCTTAACGGCGAAACTGTTAATACGCGCTGCAAACTCTCTGGAATGCCACCGGCGCCGCGTTAAATTTGTATTCCGTTCGCAAATTACATCATTACACGCGAGATCCACGTATACCTACCCCACGTGAACATGTAAAAACCAAACTTTTTCAGAGAATCTCGAGCGATGAGTAATTAGACTTTGCGAAAATATTTGTAAGACTATTCTACTCCCATTTGTTTCGAATACTCGTCGCTAAATGAACTGGAGAGCTCGTGTATCAGCTTTAATAACCACTCGCTCTCCCGCGAGCTTTAAACTCTTCTCGTTATACATTAAATTGAATGAAATTTTTGCGCGCCGGTGAAACATAAAATCCAATCGACGTGTAATCGCGCGAGACTATAAAATTTAAAGGGTCGGAGATCGCGTAAGAAGCGGAAATTACCTCAACGACTTCGCCGCGTAATGAGGATCTGGACCTCCGGAATCGTCGAATCGGGTGTAGTGCTAGTCGGCTTGGCATCCCTCCCCCTCGTTAAGTTTTTCGCGTAACGGAGAGTCCGGCCATCGCGATACGACTATTGTTAAACTCGCGGACTCGTATAGCCTTGCCGTCCTTAACCTTCTCGCCTGTGCATTGTGTTGGTTTATTTTCTCAAAAAAAAAAGAAGAGAAAAAACAAAGTAAGATGGATGCCGAAGGTCTCCTTATCCGATGCTTATCGCAATTTATCGTAATACCCGGCCGAAGAAACGAAAAAAAGAAAAATTTCGCTAATTACGTTGAAACTCTATATGCACAAAAGCGACCAACGAAACTTGCCTAACGAATATAGTCACTTAAACAAAACGATCGTCGAGCAATAATAGCTTTCCTTAATCAAATTAAGAAAATCAATGCCGACCGGAAAGGCATATAAGAAAATGACTGCAGATACCGGTCTTACCCCACGGTGCCAAGCTTGGGTCTCCCCCCACACACATGACTAACCATTGTGAATTCCATTTGGCGGCAGGTGCACACACATACACGCACAAGAGAGAGAGAGAGAAGCAGAGGGAGAGGGAAACATCATCAATCACAAAACGCCGGGAGCTCGAGGCTCGCTTATAAATCTCGACTCGCGCTTACATGCATGGGCAAAGAAATTCAGCGTATCCAAAAAGGTAAGGCAAAACGACGACTTTGCCCTCCCCCCCTCCCTCCCTCCTTACGCTACCCACAGGGAAAGAGAGAAAATGCGCGCTGATCTCGTCTAGGCCTCGAAAAATCGGACGATCGCAAAGAGAGAGAGCCGAGGGGCATAATGTGCTGGTCCGCATTATGCCTACGCGTATATGCGCTATACGGAACGTATAATAGGGGCCAAGGGTAGCAGAGAGAGAGAACCGAGCGTACAGGAGGAAAGAAGCGGACAAGCGGACGATGTAGAGAGAAGCCGCGCGCATAAATAATCCAACGAGTGCAACAGCCCGCCGAGGGTATATTCAGAGAGAAAGAGAGAGTCTGTGCCTCCGAAAGCGGCTGCAAGCCGCATTTCAAAAGCAGCGGGACTACTACGCGTAGCTGCGAGAGCTTTCGAGACATCTCTCGGCAGGTTTAAGGTTGAGTTAGGGGGCTCGAGGTGTATATATGCGAGAAAGGGATTTATTCGCGATTGAGACGTGATTCTCAGTGCCTCGTATAGCTCTTCTTTTTTTTTTTTTTTTTAAAAAGAGGAGGAGGAGGTAAGGGGATTAGGCTTTGCGTAAGCGGGTATTTATTAACGCGATAGGGGAAGTTCAGGTATACGAGGAACGAGGTGAGTTAATAGGTTTATGGTTTATCGGAGGCAAAGCGTGCCGAGCTTTGGTTAACGTCGAACTCGAGGCAACAGAATTATATCGAGACGCGTAAGATGGTCAAGGTCATTGCCGAGAGGAAGAGAGAAGTGCATCAATAGCTTAGTCCAGTACATAAATCGTAGAATTGCTTTTTACGACTGGGCCGACTGTTTAAAACCTGTTACTACAGTTGTCACTCGGCTCTGAATAAATCATAAAACGAGAACGAGAGAGAGAGAGAGAGAGAGAGAGCCGCATCCAGAGCAATTAGTCTTTCTCGCAAACGAATTAGCGCGCGCTGACTTTTTTGTTTTCGCCCCATACACGTGGAAAACGAAAAAGAAAAAAATTCAATTGATTTATGCTGTATACGTGATTGCTCGTTCGTTCGTTTCTCTAAGACTATTACGCACAGTAGTACGATAAAAAAAAACACAGACAGACAGGCATACTATAACCGAGCGTAATACCAGTTGTGAATGACAAAGGACGACGATAAATTGTCCGACACGATGGCTCGAACCATACTTTAGAGGAAAAAAAAACAGAAAGAAAAACGAATAATCGAGCGAGCCACCACCTCACCTCCGTGCAACCTCAATTTCGCCGTCATCGATGCAAAAATCAATCACCGCGTCTTATCTCAAGCCACAACGAAAGGCGGAGGGAAAAAAAAAGCCCGACAGAGGAAAGTAAAGATCCAAGGAAGCAAGCGAAGGAGAATGAGGAGGATGGTATGGCGAGGTAAAGCCAACAAACAAAAAATTCATCAACCTCCCGTGGGCCAATAAAGCATGGCGGTAAAACTGTCGGCCCGAAGCTACGGCAGAGGCGACTCGGCCGATTTTCAACGATATACACCACAAGCCGCCAACAGAGGTAACAGCCCCAAGGTCGAAGGAGAGGCTGTTGTTGCGGTGTATAAGACTCGCATTATTCGAGTCGCCAGTGACGCTAACTCGCCTAAAGCTCTTTACACGGTCTATAGCTCCGCAACAAACTCGCCTCCTGTTTACCTCAACAACCCTTTACCCCATACACACACAGCTTGGGAAATCGGTTTCGATACAACTCTCGAGAAAGATAAGGACGACGATCTAGCGATAAGATGACACCATATCTTGGAGGCTTAAACTTGCCGGTTTTTCCCCTCACCAATATGTCCCAAGAAAATAACTGACGAGAATTATAAAAGGGGACTGCAGCGGCAAGAGGGGGGCTAGCCGTAAGCAAGCCGATCTAAAATTACCGGGGGACGGGGGGGGAATTTGCAGTAGTCGCTGAGTCAGGCATATCGTTTCTCTCAATAAGGGAATATCGAACACATCGAGCGCGCTTGTACGCTCGTATAAGCGCGTACGTAAATTAGCGTTAATCGCACGGGAACCGTTGAGAAAGAGAGAGAGAGAGAAAAGGAGCGCTCGCCAAGTAAGACGGGCGGCAGGAGGTGGTGGTCGAAATACGCTGGGATTTTTAGGATATAACTGTTGTTTTGGAGAGGGGGCGCGCGACCAGTCTCTCGCGTATAACGGCCCCGACGTGCAGCTACCCGGTGCACTATAAACACGGAGAGAGAGAGAAAAAAAGAACGGCTCGCGTATCGCGGCGCACTGGCAAACGGGTATACGTATGGTGAGAAAGAGAGGGAGAAGGCTCCCAAAATCGGTCAGCGGACTTCTTCGCCTCGCTGGCCGATCTACCTACAGAGAGCGTCTGGTGGGCTCCACTTCTGCGACTTTGATTCTTTCTCTTTCTTTTTTTCTCTCGCTTTCTTTCGCTCCGTCTGCGCCGGAACGATAAGAGCGACACGGCGGCGGGCCCGACTTCCTTATTGCCGCTGCTCTTTCGGCGCTCGGCCAAGCGCAATGGAATCCCTCTCCTTCTCTCTACCTCCTTCTTTCGCTCGCACTCTTGACTTTGGGAACGCGAGCTTTGTCGCGCGACAATATCCTTATAACTTTGAAGCCCTCTGTACCCACGAAATTCAACCCATCAAAATGCGAATGTATTTCAACGAATTTGAGTGACCCTCGCTGCTCGCACATTTGCTCTGCCTCGGGCACTGGGCAAACAGAAAAGAAAAAAGCCCCGGGTATAACGTAAACGGTGTGACTTGGCGCTCGAGAGCGATGAAATGCGTAAAATAATAAAGCCGCACGCCGAATGTACGCGCGCGATAATTATCAATATGCGGATAAGATCGAATTACGCCATTTTTACCGCTAACCGCGCGACCGAGCTTTTTCTTTTATAATTCAATTATAAAGCATTAACGGGCTTATACGCTGCACTACACGGGAGGGGAGAGGCATATACATTCCGTAAAGTTATTCAACACGACGTTGGACCGTTGCTTTTTTTCTCCCTCCTCTCCACGCTACGTCCGCTCGCGAATCAATGCCCTAATGTAGGATAAGAAATATCTGGGGATCTCTCGTCTCTTTTCCCGATCGAGCCAAGCGATAGTCCTGCGGATAAGAATAAAATCCTTATCCTCCCGCTCGATATACACGTTTACCCTATCGCGACTTAAACTCGTTTTCCCGAAGAGAGAGAGAAAGAGAGAGAGAGAGAGATTATGCCATTGGCTCTGGGATGCTAACTGCTTTTTCAAATTCGCTCGGAGTCTTACCTTGAGATAAGCGGAGATGTTTATTTCTAACGCGGATTTAATAAAATTCCCAGCCGATTGCGATAGAGACTGTGAATGAAAAAAAAAAGAAAAAACTCGTGATTTCAATGGCTTTGTTTGCGACGTCTTTAGCTTGTCGTCTGGAAAAATTGTAATTTACTTAGCGATGTTATCCGCTAAACGTGAAATTAATAAAATAGCAAACGAATTTCATGCGTAATTAAAATTGGGCAAATTAAAAAATAATAATGCGTACTGTAAAGAATCCCATTATCGCCATCGTCGCAAATAAACAAATCTTGGCATTATCACTACTTACGCTTCTTTCGCCAAGGATGAGTCTGTGTTATCGAAAAGAAAAGAAAAGCTGTACAAAGTGCGGATGGTTATTGGTCCGAGAAATACCGACGACGATCATATGCAGCGAAGAAAAACACAGTCGCGCCGAGAGCAAACAGTTTTTAACCAAATGAAAACAGAACGTACCGAACCCCTCCTGAATATACCTACGCACATATGTATACATCTCGTGTCCCCACATACCGCGTCAGACCCTTTAACAAAAACGAGCGTACAAAAAGAAAATACATAGAGACAAACAGAGACACACTCGATAACGGATTATTTCGGCATTAATTACGCAATTGCCGTTCACCAGCGCGAGCATCTCCTCTCGTTTTTCCTCGCACACACGAGCGCCGAAGTACGCCGGAGGTGCATAACGACAGGCGCCGTCGCCGCTACTAGTCTGCCCCCCCTTGATAGTGCGCTATCGCTCCAACCACGTTCCTTAATTAAACCCCGCTTCGATGCTCGCTCTTCGTTTTCCTAGGCCGCGGCAATAAACCTCGCGCCTCTCGCCGGCCCCAAAACAACAAAACGAAAAGAAAAAGGCTCGCGAACAAGAAAAGCTCCTGGGCTCTTAGCACAGTGGGGAGGTTGCAGCCTTGAAATTCAAAGCGCCGACAATCGACGAAGGTAGAGAGAGAGAGAGAGAGAGGTGCACAGTGCGCTGAATAAAGCAAACAACCGCGCGGAGCGCCAATAAATCCCTTCCTGGGAGGGCGTAAGAAAGACGAAGGCCCTTAATGCGCGCGCATCAGCAGCTCCGGGCTTATCAATCACGGGCCCACTAGAGAGGGGGGGAAAGAGAGCTATGTACGCGGTGGTATCGCAAAAAGCTTCTGCGGCATTAACCGCCCCCCTACAACCTCACCCCGTAATGGATCGAGGGACAGCAGTGTTGTGTGTGTGCGCTGCCGAGCTACGCTGCGCCCACGCCCCCCATTGTCTACGGGCCCATTTCGCGAGCTAGGGGGAGGGATGAAGGTCCAACGCGTACATTGCCTCTGCCGCTGCTCCACGCGCAAGATTGTTTAATTGGCAAAAAGTAGACCCTACCGCTTCGCTCGCCGATGCTAATTATTTTTCATTGCCGCGCGCGCGCGCGCGTAGAAAGAGGGAGGTAAACGGATAAGACTAGTATTTGCACGGAATCGCGTTTTTTTGCCTAAGTTTTTTTTTCCTCACTCTCTCTCTCCCTCTCTAGTGTGTTGTTTGCTCTTGGCTGCGCTGAAAAGCTGCGGCGATTTTCAAGCTTTTTACAACGGACGCGAGGATAAAGCCAAGGTTAGAGGTGTGCTATACTACGCCGCTAGAGTGGACAAAAATAATTATCCCGGGGAAACAAAGGGAGAAAAAGAGCACCGAAGATGTTGATGGCTTAACGCCCGGGGAGCAGGCAAAAGTGAATTTCATTATTTCGGACGAACCTCGTTTCTCCGATTTATTTATCCTTTTTTCAGTAGAACAAGTCCGAAGTTTGTCAGACGTGCCTAGGTAAATTATCGTACAGTCGGTAAAATTTTTTCCAAAAATTTCCTTAAGCCCTCCGGGACTGGTAGGCCTTGCTGCAGCTTTTAAGAAAGAAGATGCGCAACAAAGCATATCCGGCCAAGGCCTCTCCGGTAGACGCGTGCGTAAGCTCAGCGCAACGAAATAATTTAAGAGTAAACAAAAGCCCAAGCGAAAGAGAGAACAAATGAGAATCCGCAGGCGAAGGAGACGCTACCGCGCGCGCGTATGCTATAACTCCTTAGGCTCTACATTTTCCGCGGCTTATCTCCGTTATAAATACGAGAGGGCAAGCGCAAGTCGTAAAGGCGAAGAGCGCAAGTGAGTGAAGATCGCACGTATGCATACACGCGTGCGTGTGTGGGTAAGGTCTTATGTCCGGCGGCGGTGGCGATACGAGAGGGTCCAGCTCCTCGGGTTACCGGTAAGTGGAAGGGAGGGCGGCCGAAAAAGAAGAGGAGGCCGCTGCACTTGCGGCCGTTCGATGACTCTCTGGCCTCGCTGCTGCTGGGCCCACGCTCGTGACGTAAGCCTTCCACGGGTAAGGGAGATGAACAGCGGCCAGGAGGAAGGAGCGAGGGGGGTGAGGAAAAAAAAGAGGCCGCGAGAACAAGAAGACGAAGAAGTCGGCGAAGGAGAGAGGCGAAAGCAGGAGGGAAGGAGGAGGATGAGAAGAAGAGGCAGCAGAGAGAGGACAATGAGACACGCTCGATCCGTGCGGGCTTATCCCTCCGGCGCATGCGAGACGAGAGGGCAGGAGAGTTACTTTGCATCCTGCACAGCCACCGGGAAAATACAGTTATGCCAGTCGCATACGTGTAAACCTTCTCTCGCCGATCGGCGCCGACTTATGATGATTCGGCAGGGGCGTCGAGGAGAAGGTAGGGGAGACTTCGCGATTAAGCGAATATCGGGCACGAGGAGTCCAAGGACACGGCGCTGGGCTGGCTCTCCTCCCCAAGGCTTGTTTATGGCGGCGGAGAATATTTTCGGCACGGCGGAACAGTTAGCGAGAAAGAGAAAGAGAGAGATACCGCCCGGAGTAACGGAATACGTGTACTCGGGAGGAGGAAAGAAAGGAGGCGCGACGACGACGTAGTCGTATAACGCTCTCTTTCTCTCGCTCGCTCGGGCGCGCAGATAAAATTTAATTACGACGAGATCAAGCCTCGCGCCTCCCCCCTCCACCGTGTACGTCTGGCAGTCGCAATCGCTGGGAAATACGGGACTAAGGGGGCAGAGAGAGAGAGAGAGAGAGAGAGAGAGAGAGAGAGAGAGAGAGAGAGAGAGAGAGAGGAAGGGGGGAAGGAAGGACGATTACGAGGACGATGTGTCAGGCAGCAGGCTGGTCTGCGCGTATAACGATCGCCGATCGTTATCGAGAATTAGCGCGGTGATAACGTATACCGAGCTGCGCATAGAGAAGTTGGGGGGGGGGGTAAAGGGTGTAATGAATCGGTAGAACTGCCAACTGAGTTGTTGCTCATGGGCGTATCGGGGAAGGTGGGAAAGGTAGAGTAATAATTGTCGAGTCAAATTTGCACGGAAAGTCAAGAGAGAGAGAGAGAGAGAGAGAGAGAGAGAGAGAGAGAGAGAGAGAGAGAGAGAGAGAGAGAGAGAGAGAGAGAGAGAGAGAGAGAGAGAGAGAGGAGAGAGAGAGAGAGCTGCTGCTGTCGGCTGGATTTTTACGAGCCGAGCTGCCTGTCAGCGGCGCCCGACTGCAAATCACGTCGCGCATGTAAGCGCCTCGCTCTCGGCCGCTGAGGGACCTTGAATCTCAAACGCGTCAAGGAAGCGAGGAGGACAATGATGACGAGAGCCAAAGAGACATCCGAATATAATCGGCTGGGCATTTTTCGATCTATACTAAACGATGCGATTACGTGACAGATTTTTGCTTTCTTACAGATAAAGCTTTGTAACGGTGAAAAATTTCGACTACGTAATTTTATGTAGTAATTTTTCTACATAGTATAGTAATTTTCCTACAGCAGTATGGTAAAAAGTATTATACGTATAGTAACATTCCCCTATAGATGGAGTCTGTCCCACGTAAACTATACAATATAGCATTTTACTTACACAAATCTCTACGTGCACCATGATCGTTAACCACGTAAAAAAGTAATCATAAAACGTCGATATAACTAATCGCTTACGCAGATAAATAAAAATAAATGATTGTATGTAATTGAATTGTTTATCTCATCTATCTACACGTGTAGATCTAAAATATTTATGAACAAAAAAAACATTATATAAAGATAAACTTTATTCATGGAAAGAGTAAAAACAATGTTGTATTTCATCAAATTAAAGTTTTCTCAGGATCCATCATCGACTCTAAATGATGAAAGAGTCCTTTCTGCAGCTGCCTTCTGAAAGAAAATTAATCATTTATCTATTTGTGAAATGTAAGCGTATTATATATATTATACTACATACAATAAATTTTTATTATCCACATTATGCTTACAACCACATAATAATATTCAATATACTTACCATAATGTATAGTCAGACAGATCAGGATTTTACGGGGCACTGTTCACCTGGGCAGTTCCAGCCGGGGATTTGCTTTAGAGGAACGCACTCGCCTAGGTAGCATCCGTATCCTTCTTTAACGCAGTTTTTAACACAGTCGTCGGCAAAGCTTAAAGCGACGAGGGCGAGTAAGAGGACGAGCAATGAGTACTTCATCTTGTTCAGTATTCTTTTGCCGAACAAAGTGATCTGATTAAATCCATGTGCCCTTGCAGTTTATATGAAAAAATTTTTGAGATAAGATACTGGAAATTGTTTGAACAGATGTATTACACAAGTTAAATTTTTAGTTTTATATTAGGGTTTTATAAATTGAATATTTATATAAATAAAACATAATTTATATAGTTTAATAATTTTTTAACAAGTATAATTACATACTTTACAGTAAAAAATATATTAAAGTGTTTAGAAACATTTGTACAATTATTAATAATCTTTACAATGTGTTTAGGACTGTATAGGGAGACAGGGGGAGGGGTCGAAATATATTTATATAGTTATACGTATGTTATAAATGTATGTACGGTACGTATAACACACTTACCGTTACCCTGGTAGAAATTAAATCCATTTATTAACTAAAAAATATATAATTTAAATAGAAATGGACGTTTCATAGATATTCTCCCATTTATGAAACGATTTTTCTCATCAAAATGCACCATTTTCGTATTAAAAAATAGATATAAATAGAAAAAATTCTCAAACTAAAAAATAGATCATTTTTCGATATAAAAATAGATAGTCATAAATAAAAATAACTCAATAAAATGTATCACTGCTTCAAAACATGATTGAATTGATGAAAAATGAATAATATTACGAAATATAAGCTTAAAAACGAATGTTCAGTCTTAGATTGGTCAATTCAAATCGTATCTTCAACGAACTAAATAAGAATCCGAAATGGAAAAGTAAGGTTACGGAAAATCTATTTTTATTATTTAAAAATAGCTATTTTTTAGAATCATTTTTATCTCAAAATTAAGAGGATGGAATACTTACGAATTTGGTTTCATATTCGGTGCAAGTTTTTACGAAATATAGAGCTAATTTCATAAAAACTTGCACCGAATGTGAAACCAAATTTGCAAGTATTCCATCCTCTTAAGCATTTAAATTGTATCTATGAAATAGATAAATTTGATGAGAAAAATTGTTTCCTTAATGTATAGAATTTAAATATTTCTATTATCTAGTTTTTATATAATCTGTCCATTTTATAAGAGTCATTTCAATCAGGGTACACACATGTGTTATTTATTCATCAAGATAAGATTTAGCTCCATCGTATTTAATTTAAATGTACAAGTCTGTTATATTTTTTATTAAAAAAGTCATATATGATATATTAAAGATTATAAAAATTAATGTTTACACTACATAAAAATATAATAAAATGCTTTACTACAGTATTTTTAGATAAAAAAAGAGTTTCTTAAACTAAGTTACGTTTATAATATTTAAATTTAACACGACGCCAAATTTTTTCTTTAACAGGCACAGCATTCTAACAAAGCTAGTTTTCTTCATCGCGAAGTGCTCTTAAATTTAATATAATCAAAATCACAGCAAAAAAATAGTCTTTTTTTTTATAGTCGTAAAAATCAAATAAAAACGAAATTTGTGAAAAATCAGTACCCGTTGCAATTCACTCTGAAAAACTAATACAACTGCAGACACACCTTTATAAACATCTTTTTATGAAAATATAGACAAAAATAAAGTTTACATATTAAAGCCTTTAAAAAAAGTCTTTTTTATATCGTCAAATGAATTTTTTTGTACGCAGTACCCCTTGTAATATCAAGAAATATCACTATTAAAGTTTAATTTCTTCCGAAAACTTGTCTTAAAATTACTTTATAAAAAATTCAGAGGTACTTTAGCACATGCTTAAGATTTTGTCACCTGTCCGATCGATTTGCTTCTCATCATTTCCAAGATTTATGATTTATAGAAATATCTCGATAGAGATAGGAGAAATTAGGTGCGAACCATGAGTTGTGAATTTCGTAAATTAAAAATTTAATCAAGTAAAAACTCGTTAAAAGTCCGTCGTTTTTTTATTCCATTTCCACGTGTACGTTAAAATTGCTCTCTAAATTTCTTTGAGTGAAAAGTCACTCGAATTGAGTCATTTTTCACTCTTCCATTCTGAAAAAACAGAGCCTATCGTTATCGAGTGAAATC
>JAPYYQ010003728.1:0-19823 GCA_030522585.1 Anagyrus pseudococci
TGTGAGGTTTGTCGCCCGAGCGAAGCGAGGGTGACAACTCACACGAGTTAAGAATCACTTTTTCCACGAGTATCGAACGATATTTTTCCTAAACGCGTGCGCAAAGTGCGATTATGAGCACGCGAGCGATCAGCGAGCGTGCGCAAAATCGCACTTTGCGCATGCAGTTAGGAAAAAAGGTTTATGTGGAGTTTGACTCGCACATCTCGAAGTTGTCTAAAATATATTTATTGATGTATTTTTACAATCTACATAAATTCTTGCAATGTACATTAATAATAATGTATTGCACCTATTCATCATAAAAAAACTTACTCATACACGGCAAAAATTGTCAGAGCATTGAGTAGAGCTCCTACGGACACAATATATCCTCCTAAATCTATCCATTTTAGTTTATGGTGCCACTGTAAAATTCATTTATTCTATAATAATATAGGGACTAATGACTTCTAGTATAATCCAAGAAACTAGTCTGATAATCATTAATTTTAAGAATAAACATTCTTTTAGAATTGGTGAAATATTTGCGTTTAGTCCTTACTTCATACAAATATAATACGTTTGGCGGTCGGAAGATGAACACAATCCAATTGTGTTCAAATTCCGACATTAATTATTATCAGTAGTCCAAAAAGTTTAATCCCCAAAGTCACTAAGAGACAGCCTTGGCTTCGTATTAATCTGCATTTTGAAACTTGTTCGTGGGCCTGTCAAAATACGTCTATATCACAGTCCAAAGGTACGCCAATATTAAGAGCAAAAATTACCGATATTTATCAAAAAATAATTTTGTATTGTTTTTGACACTATTAAGTAAACATTATTATTCAATTTTATATGACCACTCCATAAATTAATATTTAAAAACACAAAAGAAGATGTGATTTTCTCCACTTTTTCTGTTAAGAATATTGATATTCACGATTTTATTGTTTATATGGAAAATACTTACTTAAACTAAAGATAAAAAAAAACTCTTGGAAGTTTTTGTGTCCAACTTTTCAGAAACAATAATATATTACTTTTGGTGTTAACGGCAGTAGCTATCGTTCTAAAAGAAGGCGATATAAATTCTTACAATATTTAAAAATCTTATCAACTTTTTGTGAACAAACATTATTAAATTTCCGTTCTACTTTGATAGTGATTATTAAATTTTTATCTATCAATATGCATATAATAAATTTTATCTATTAATAAATAATATCAGGATGTTGATAAGATCAACAAAACTTTATTTATTTAGTACAGAATTGCAATAATAAAGCTTAAAACACGAAAAACACTTGTAAACTATTTCGAAATTTCTTAGTTTAATCGAAACAGCTTTAGAAATTTATCATATAATATTTTGTTTTTGTTATAAAAATAAGTTTACTTGGAATGATCCATATATTTGGACAAAAATCTAAAAACAAATTCTTTCTTCTTTATTTTGAAGTGGTGACCAAAGAATAAACAGTACGTCTGAAAAACCAAAAAGTGGCATCAGCATGATTGATGATTTCACCCACTTCCAGCGATATGCCAGTTGACGCACTGAGTATATTCGTCCTAACTGATTGAATTGGCAGTAATATTAAGATATTCAGATTGCATAAAAAACATCTAATAGTTATAGAATTACTGTAACGGTCACAGTACACTGTAACATTGGCATTTATCTAATTGTCTCTACGAGAATGTCTACGTAATCAAAGTTACTAAAACGTTGAAAAATGTTTTCATTTTAATAAGAATACAAAGTAGACGTGACCTTTTATTTTTTAAAATTAAAAAATAGTAAAATCAGTGTTTAAAATTTAAATTTTCAGTTTTGCATACAAATAATAATAATTACATCAAGAACAAGATAATAATGAACGCACAAAGTGTTCTGATCAACTCCTAGTTAGCATTGCAATTTATATCTTGTAGGACAACTATTAGCTCGATTTAAAAGTGGAGAAATAGAGGCTGAATGTCAGGACTGTTGGTGGATACATGTTCAGCGAACGTTGCGCTCTCTTACGAATTTGCATGAGCAAGCAAATGCAGATTCGCAATTGTAACAGGCCGAGTTTTGTGGCGCTGCGAAAAGACTACGCTGGGATTTACTATAACAACGGTATACGCGATCGATTTGGAGGATGGAAAGACGAAGGGAGTAGATTGAGCGAAGATGAAAAATAGTCGCCGTTTTCTGGGTGTATAACAGGATATTCACTGGGAGATTCGTGATTTTGTTAAACTCGGTCGACCGTTAAATTGAATCAAGTATGAAAAAATTTAATGGAAATAATTTTTTTTCTCAAAGTTCATTTTCATCGAGCGCTATAGTTTTTATTGCTATATTTGCATTGATATGCAGGCATATTGTTGGGTGGATTTTAAAATAACTTTTTTTTATAGGCCATCAAGATATGTTGGTAGTCTTATTTACAAAACATTTTACATAAGAAATTTAAATTTTTATAGATAAGCTCCAGCTTCTATATGCATCTCATACGACTTTTTTTATAGATCTCATTGAAATTCAAAAACGTTTTTGAAAAATTAAAATTGCACCCAGACTTTTTTGCATAAATCAAAAAAAAAATTTTAAAAAAAGGAAAGAAAGGTGCAATCAAATTTGAAAAGCCAATTTTTTCTGATAGCTTGAATGCTAATGGCCACCGGAACTGTCAGCGTATGTTTTTATACAATAACTTCACAATTTGCAACTGCCTTCGCAGCGACTAATTAAAAAAAAGACAAAAAAATTTTCCTCGTCATCTAACAACGGCCGCACTTCAACGTTTTTATTTTTTAATTAGCCATCACGCGGAACTTCGACGCCAATTTTTTTCCCCGCTCGCACTACTCCAGAGCCACTCCGTCGTCGGGCAAATTAGTCCAGTAGGGGAATTTCAAGCACAGCTCTCGGGGTTTATCGCAAACTTCGATGAGGGCCTTTCCCCGTAAAGCCGCGCGAAACAAATTAATCACCCCACACGTTGCTGTTTTTTGCGCGTGTGCTTGCGCCTCCGAAGACAACAAAAAGTACCCGATTTTCGCGGAAAATTGAAGAAGCGGAGGAAAATTATTGAGGGAATGAAAAATAGATTGATTAATCGATTAAATAGCGAATCGGCCTTTGTTTAATCTTTTCGTATTCGATATTTAAATTCGAGATAATAATTGCGTTTTTCTAGATAAAATTAGTTAAAAATAATAAAAAACACAAATTTAATAACAGCGTACATTTTGATTACACAAGCTTTTTCAAAGTTTAATTAAACGCAACAATAACCGCGTGAATGGTACTATGATTGCGAAGTCAAGCTACTACATCGTCTAAACCATATTCCAAGCCCTCTTTGATATTTATTTACAATACTGCAATAAATATACTATACAATTATTTACATGTGAAATTGCTTTTTTATTTTTTGTTAGGTATCTATTGATATTATTTTCTTTCAAATCAACCATTTTCAATAAGAACAATCTTCGTAAAAAATTAAACAAAACTTGTATTGATTGCTGCGTGAATAAAATAATTTTTTATTTATTGTATAAAATAATTATTTTTTCATGTAAATAACCTATTGGGTTTTTTTTCAAATAGTTTTTACATTTAATAAACCATCGCTTGATTCGTTTCCACGAATGTTGATGATATTTTAATATGTATGATTTATTTCGATTTTATTAATAAGTATAGTAAATTGATGTGTTTCTGTATTCCAAGTTTTGCATTATTGTCATTTGAATAATAATTATTAATTATATACTACATTTTATAGAAATAACAATATTCAATTAAAATTAAGCTTTTTGATAGAATAATATCAAAATAATTATGTATTCTATATTGTATAATTCAAGAAAGTCAATTGGATAAAATAAACAGTTATTTTTAATGGAATAACACTCGAACCCAATCACATTAACATTTTATGCAGTAATTTACCATAAACTACATTAACACATAAATATTTATGCGTCCGCGTAAACTATGATTGTTATCATTAGTATTGCCATTCTCTTCCGTGCCCTTACTTACACTGCAAACTTCATCCATATTTCCGCTGCGTCCAAACCATCATAGCAAACTCGTCCTTGCAAAAAAGCTGCTCCGTTCAAACGGTTAAATCAGCCTTCATAAAAGGCTTAATCGTGTCTATTGAAGCTCCAAACGCAAGCTCGATTGCCTTAACGCAGCTAATCTACGGCGCTTTGCAGTCGCCTTCCACGCTTGGCTTAATTTTCAAGGCAGAAAATTCGCCCGAGCTTTTTTGCTCGCCCGAAATAAACGGCGTTCGCGTAAGCCGCACGGGGATATCCTAGAGGACGCTCTGACCTTAATCGATACGCCGGGACCTATTCCTCGGCAGAACTCTCGGAAGCGCGACGGAAGAGCAAACGAGCTGAGCTGAACTTTCACTTGCGCACCGAGTCGTCCACTGAATCTTGCAACAACTGCTACTACTACTCAAGTTACATGCTACGCCTTTTTTTCATCGAAATTCAATGAATTTTTTTAGCATCCAAACAATCGTTATCTGAAGACTGTATTTCTTCGTTGAATCTATTACGTAATGAATTGATGCATTCAAGTTGACGCAAACAAGCAACAGCAAAGGATTCGAGGGGAAAGGGCAAAAGCTCGCTGGCAATTGAGTGCAAAAAGGGTCACACCTCCGGGGATTGGCCGTGATGAGCTCTCGGGAATAGCCTTAGCGTCGTCAGCCGTTCGGTTAAATCCGCTCCTTCGTGGCCCCGCGCGCGTAGAAAGACAGCCGCGAACCTTCGGTTTTCTCCATACATACACGCCCATACCCGCGCGAAAACCCCTGGGCTTTCGATTGGGCAGTGGCCTGATTTTCACAGCTCGATGGCTGTTGGCCGAGTGGGATATATAGACCGGTCCGTAGCAGCGGTAACAGCGGGGCCTCGGTTAACGAGCAAAAGTCTTGGGCTCTGGATCGCGTTGGGGCGAGCTTCGAGTTTCGGATTCTTGTACGTGAGATCTGGTCCACGGAGATTCGACTGATTGGACTCTATCTCTTCTGCTGCTGCTGTTGCGTTCCTTTAAAGTCGAACAAGGGCTTGTTATTATTTAAGAGAGCGCAAGAAATATTTGTACGACGTTGCATTGAAAGAAATGTAAATAAAACTTGAGTTTTCGATACAATGAAATATTCGGCAATTAGTTTCATTTTCTGGACTGTTTTTTTATATTTCGTATATTTATTTATTTTGAAATGACATATTATGAGACGTACACACACATTCGTACATATTTTTAAAATTACAAGACTACGGAAAAATTGCATACAAAATAAATGACTTTAATATTCTTTTTTAAATCTAATTTTTAAAGTTCAAGTATATGAGAACTCATTTTTTTCCACAAGTGCATCTACATATACTAGAAAGATATGGGAAATCAAATTTTGCCGACCAAATTAAAAAAAAATCTTGGAAATACATGTAACATTTAAATCAATGTAATAAAAATAAACTAGAACCGACACCCTTCCAGCCCGCAACAAATAATTTTCTTTTTGCGATTGCTGCTAAAGAAAAGAATTTACCCTAACGAAACAAATTCCTCCGAATTTCCTCCTCCTCCTGGAGGTATTATTAATTTATCAATTACTACGTTTGCTTAATAATGAATTGAGATAAATGAAAATAACCTAATTTTCGCTTTTTTCGATTTCTATGAAAAATTATAAAAAAAAAACTATTCATACCTCCAGGTGGAGGAAATTCGGAGGAATTTGTTTCGTTAAGGTAAATTCTTTTCTTTAGCAGCAGTCGCAAAAAGAAAATTATTTGTTGCGGGCTGGAAGGGTGTCGGTTAAACTGGGTTTAGTAAAGAAGTATTTTAAACTACTTTTAATTGTTAAATATCTTATAGTTAAATAACAATTACAATAATAAATAAATAAATTTGAAAACAGAAAAACTTATGACTACAAAAAATCAATTGAAATACAATCCAACAATAACACGATCTTTTTCCAGAACTGAGTGTTGTTCAAAACGAGTATTTACATTTTAAATTACTTATCATTTCTTTAAAGAACCTTATTGATTAACTTATTGAATGTACAATGTAAGGTTACATGTGGTATTCGACAATTTGCACATTATAACTCTTTACACTATCTGTACACTCATTTTTATAGATGCTCCCGGTGACTTGACGATTGGAACATTGACTTATCTCTTTTTTCAATTTCCAATTCTTCCAAGATCTATATATCTGTCTTCGTACCTGTCGATTTGTGAAACAGTACAAAGCTGACACTATAAATCCCTAAAAGTAAATTATTAATTTTCAAAATATCTAATATAATTTTTTTTATATAAAAATAAGTTTACTTGGAATGATCCATATATTTGAACAAAAATATAAAAACAAATTCTTTCTTCTTTATTTTGAAGTAGAGGCCAAAGAAAAAACAGTACGTCTGAAAAACCAAAAAGTGGCATCAGCATCATTGATGATTTCACCCACTTCCAGCGATATGCCAGTTGACGCGCTGAGTATATTCGTCTTATTTGATAGTAGAGTATTTTAACATTTAATAAATATAATATCATGGTCACCTGTAAAATAAAGTTTATTTACTCTATTTTGCAATATTCATTTATTATGTTTTATTTTGTTTAAATACCAAATTCAATATCAGCTCTGGAATAGCTATCATTGGAATAAAATAGGTTCGATTGTTTAGGCAAAACGGCCTTGGAGATTTGAAATGAAAATATAAGTAAGAGCAAATTAATAAAAGTGGTGAACCTTGAAGAAAAAATAAATATTTTATTAATTTGTCTTGTACAGTGAATTAATTGAAATAATTTTTTCGTATCTTACCCCAGCCGATAATCATGCGCCAAAGTACTGACGAAGGCTCTTTATAGGGCGATTGTTTAATTAATTTATAAAAATAACTACTTTCAATGAAAAGCCACACAGAAATACTAATTGAGAAAAATGCTCGTAGGTTGACCAGTGTTGTACATAATATATTCTGAGAACAAAATTTAATGTGTTACGTTTAAATAAAATAGAACGGACTTATTTCTTTTTGCTTTCTCAAAGAGAAAGCTTTGTAACGGTGAAAATTTTCGATTTTGTAATTTTGTACACTGTTTTTTTCGTCATCATTGATTTAATGAAATTTAAAGATGTATGAACTTACGGAGAAATCGTACTCTGAGCTCGTGTATATTCCATTACCAGTTTCAAGATGTTTTTTCAAATTCTCGTACAAATCATCTTCAAATAGTAGTGCTATAATAAATGCCACGCCACATTTCAGGGCTAATGCAGTAAAAAGGTTTATGTGGAGTTTGACTCGCACATCTCGAAGTTGTCTAAAATATATTTATTGATGTATTTTTACAATCTACATAAATTCTTGCAATGTAAGGTAAGGACCGTATTGTGAGAGAATGTCGGTATTCGTGAGACACCAAAATTAAACATTAAATGAAATTTTTTAGCATAAAAAAATTATTTCTATATTGTAACTGCATTATCTTCTTATATCAACGAAAAAGGTAATTAGATTTAATGATACAGAGCAGTGAAAAATATATTTGCAAAAGTTGTCTCATAAATAGAGACATTTTGAAACACAACCTACAAATGAGTCATGTCCCTATTATGAGACAGGCCAATTGCATTTAAATAACATGTGTGTCTCAAAGATTGGGACATGATATCCCTGTTATGAGCCACCCCTGTATCGTAATGTAGACATTTGCATCTGTTAGAAAATTTGTTATAAATTTTTTTATAACAATCTTATCTCAACTGTTAAGGCAAAATATTAAAGATAAAAGCAATGCGCATCAAATACTACCAAAACTTTTGAGAATAAAGTATATAGAGATTTTGTATGAAAATTTGAAAACAATTTTACGGAAGTGTCTCATAATATGGTCAGTTACCTTACAGTAAATGAAAATGTATAGCACTTATTCAATATAAAAAAAAACTTACTCATACACGGCGAAAATTGTCAGAGCAATGAGTAGAGCTCCTACGGAAACGACGTACCCTCCTAAATCTATCCATTTTAGTTTTTGGTGCCACTACAAAATTCATTTATTTTTAATAATATAGGGACTAATGACTTCTGATATAATCCAAGAAACTAGTCTGATAATCATTAATTTTAAGAATAAACAATTTACGTTTAGTCCTTACTTCATACAAATATAATATGTCCGGTGGTCGGAAGATGAACACAATCCAATTGTGTACAAATTCCGACATTAATTATTATTAGTAGTCCAAAAAGTTTAATCCCCAGAGTCACTAAAAGACAGTCTTGGCTTCGTATTAATCTGCATTTCGAAGCTTGTTGTTTTTGAAGTTGTTCGTGGGCCTGTCAAAATACGTCTATATGACTGTTCAAAGATACGGAAATATTAAGAGCAAAAATTACCAGTATTTATCAAAAAATAATTTTTTATAGTATTTGACATTATTAAGTAAACATTATTGTTCAATTTCATATAATCGCAATTTTTCATAAAGTAATTTTTTAAAAATGCAAGAATAGATGTCATTTTCTTCACTTTTTCTGTTAAAGCAATTGATAGTTACGATTTTATTGTTTACATGGAAAATACTTACGTAAACTAAGGATAAGAAAAAAATCTTGAAAGTTTTTGTGTCCAACTTTTCAGAAACATAATATATTACTTCTGGTGTCAACGGCAGTAGCTATCGTTCTAAAAGAAGGCGATATAAATTCTTACAATGTTAAAAAATCTTATCAACTTTTTGTGAACAAATATTATTAAATTTACGTTCTACTTTGATAGTGATTATTAAATCTTTATCTCCCAATATGCATATGATAAATTTTATCTATTAATAAGTAATATCCGGATGTTGATAAGATCAACAAAACTTTATTTATTTAGTACAGAATTGCAATAATAAAGCTTAAAACACCTGTAAACTATTTCGAAATTTCTTAGTTTAATCGAAACAGCTGGCATTTTAACTAACATTATTATGCAAGATATTTGTACAGATTTATCTTTGTTATCATCTCATTTTTAATACATTGTTATATGTTTAGATGAAACAATCATTAATGACAGAATCTTATTTTACTAACTGAAAATGTAAAATTTGCTTTTACATTCAAAGTAAATGAAGCTATAGTAAAATTATAATTATATATGTTTTTTATGCTCCGTTGTTATAACAATTACGTTATAAAATAATTAGTTTTTTTAGTGTTAAAATGTTGAAAAGAAAGTACTATCATTTATTTTGAAAAAAATTTTCTCATGATGGGACAAGGAGTGGTTCAGTCGGTAGGACGATGGCTTTATAATCTAAAGGTCATGGGTTCGAATCTCCGGATTCCACTACATGTGCTCTCTGCCTAAATACGCTCGAGAGAGTGTTAAAAATGGCTTTAATTAAAATAAGATGACAAGGTTACATCTGTAACTTTGTAAACTATCTGTACGTGGTTACCACATAGGTGTGTTAATACCTCTTTTTTTAGTTTCCAATTTTTCCAAGATCTATAAATTGGTCTTCGTACCTGTCGATTTGTGAAACAGTACAAAGCTGACACTATAAATACCTAAAAGTAAATTATTAATTTTCAAAATATCTAATATAATTTTTTTTTATATAAAAATGTAAAAACAAATTCGTTTTTCTTTATGTTTAAGTAGAGGCCAAAGAAAAAACAGTACGTCTGAAAAACCAAAAAGTGGCATCAGCATGATTGATGATTTCATCCACTTCCAGCTATACGCCAGTTGACGCGCTGAGTATATTCGTCTTATTTGATTGAATTGGCAGTAATATTAAGATATTGAGATTGCATAAAAAACATCGTTATAGTTATAGAATTACTGTAACGGTCACAGTTGTAACTTATAATATATGAATTATATATGTAATGGGTGAGAGGCGACAAATAATCCACTCGTATTATTGATAGACAGGAATTTAATAGACTATCTTGTTAGCTTTTATACAATCAATCGTTCGCGCGCGGTTGCGGCTCCGCGATGTCGGCAGCGCGGCGTCCAAAATTGAATCGCATGCAGATGTTTTGAGTTACAATTAAAAAAAAACAAATGGCGAGATCAGAAAAGAGGTCGTGCGCTGAGCTACTTAACTCGCAGTGTTGAAGTCGGAGATGCGCAGGGCCAGCTCGGGGAGACAGACTCTCGATCGAGGCGACGATTTGGAGAAGGCGAAAACGGCGCAAGCCGCCAAGAAGACTCGTGGGCCTCTACGTGGCCCTGGGTTATGGCAATTGTGCAGGACTCGACTCCTGGCCTCACTCCTTGTCTGTCGCTGTGGTTCTCCGGCGGATAGCCGGCGCGAGGCCCAAAGGGCGCTCGTGGGGGGAAGACTTTGTCTCCTACCTTTTTTACTAGACGTCATGCGTCTTATAATATTTCGATTTTCACTACACAGTACACTGTAACATTGGCATTCATCTAATTGTCTCTACGATCATCTCCACGTAATCGAAGTTACTAAAACTGTAGGATCGAGAAAACAATAGAATATCCTTATCTTTAAGGATATTTTTATGTTATTTGATTTTCATATGTAATTTCAAAATAACAATTTACGTACTTTATTCATCCCTTATCCGAACGGTATCTCATTTATGATTCTCATGACTTACCTTTATTATTTATCCGTTGTTTTACAACGAATATTATGTTTTTTAAACTTACAATTAACCCAATCATTCCTACTGTATTTACGTAAAATTACATTTAATTGTCATAATTTGCGAAAAAAACTTTCACCTCCAGACGTGCATAATAAAATCGATTAACTTTAAATAGTTTACTAACAATTGCTTCTAATTAAAATAAAAAGTTATAAAATGATCACGAAGTTTGTATATTTTTACTAATAAAATCAAAACATTTGGTATTTTAACTAAATATTGTAAGATACAAAGATTTGTACAATTAAATATTCTTTGTTATCGTTTTTAGACTACACTAGAGGTCGACGGCCGCACCTCGTACGCTAATTATTGTTACGTTGTTAACGTTATTGTTTAAAAAAAATTAACCAAAAAAATTCTTGTAGTTCAAGAGTATCAACATATTTGTGATATGAGTCTTCAAATCAAACTATTATAGAAACAATTGATAATTGACATTTTATTGTGAGCTAAAATCTTAAGTATCGCCGACAGATTTTAAAGTAAATAAAGATTTTTATCTCAATTAAACTTTTGAACAACATTTCCCTTCTCTTATTTGATTTATTTTACGTCAATCATTAGTTTAAAATAAATGTTTCCTTTACCTCTGTTTGAATTTCGGATGTTCGATCTTTAGGTGCAAATGAGACGAAATTTAAAAGTCGTTTTATCAGCTGGAGCCCAACCCCCCTTGTTCTTTATTAATAACGAAGTCAACTTACAACAATAATAACAGTAGAGTTTTTCTTCTGCGATAATTTTCTCAACATAAACATTTAGTGTGGTACTATAAACTGGAATTGCTCCATACTCTGTTTTTTTTAATTTTATCTTTTATTTCGTTTTCAATAAAACCTGCGTAAGTTGAGGTATCGGTCAACGATACGTGTTTTGTTCGAATGCCTTTAAAAATCAAATTCTGAATAGACTTTTCTCATCGTTTTATAAGACATTTAAACTCAGTGATAACAACATGCAGCTTTTTAATTCAGAAAATCATTCGAATGCGCTTAGTTAAATGTAGAATGACGAAATAATTCATTAATAAATTTACGTCGGTACTTTCAAATGCTTATTAGCGTATTTAAAAGTATAAACATCGTCGCCGCACAACGGCCGATCAAAGCTAAACTCGTTATTTGCGACTCCATTGACGATATTGCTCAAGTTGTGACGTTTAATTGCGACAGCGCGCACTCCATGCCCGTTCCTCGTGGAACAACAGGCTCGACAATATTCAAATACTGTTGTGGCAGGAAGGTTGGAAAATAAAGTACACCGTGTACTGGCTATAGGGCGGAGCTGTGTGTGTGTGTGTGCGCACACCTGAGCGTCCGTTCAGCTCGAGCCTCCAACCCCTTCTTGCTAAGGCGGCGCTCTCACGCAACCGCCTCGATGTGGTAGCGCTGATGTAGGGAACGCACTCACACAACAAATACTTTTTCCAAGGACAAATTTCTTCGCAGCCTTTGATCTTCAGAGGTACCATCTGCCTATCCATGCCTGTCCACACGATGATCTACAAAACAGTGCACTTGTTAGTCTCTTTCAATTTTCATTTGAATTCACTAAAAAAAAACTAATCGTTACCCGAACGTAATCGTTGTTATCTGCTCCTCTTAGTTTTTCAGAAATCGCCGCAGTACCAAATTTGGGAACTTTCGGGAAGGTTATACCGTGTGCCCTAAGCAGAGCGCTAACGTTTTTGCCGTGAACGCCGTAGAGATAAATTTGTCTGATATCATTTCCGAACTCGTGATTTTAGATGTTGTTAATGATTCTCCTTATCGTCGGGCCACTTCCGATTTTTCTCATCGCCGGCGTGAATGACATAATTTCGTAAGCGAGGTCAACCATTTCCTTCAGCTCTTCGTAGACTGCTTCTGATAACCAATCTGGCGGCGCTAAGCCCATACTTTTCTATGATGATACAATAATGTAATATTGCAATAGATTAATTTCTTTTATTCTTTAATATTGCTTTTTTTAAGAAAACTTTTTACCAGAGCTTAAAAATTATTGCGCACAGTCGTAACAGTGAGAAATTCTTTGTCCGAAAGACCAGTATTATTCATGATGTATCTATAAGTCTTTTCAAACTTTGCAATTTTTTTCTGAGCCTCGGGCGATTTTGAGGCTTTTCTCAAAAGGCCGATGCTAGTGCCAACGAAAAAGAAAGAAAGAGCCAAGGGTACGCGTATACTCTCTGCGTTGGCAATAATGTGCCGAATCTTAGCCGAATTAATTTAAATTATATTAAAGCGTAATACATCGCGGCATTGCTGATTAACGCGAGAATTTGTCTTTCAAAAAGATAAGGCAAGAGACTTTTTTAGTTAATCGTTTAATGATTGTCTCGTTTGATATCCAGTTAAGCAGAGCATTAAAAAAGTTAATGCTCTGCTTAAATGAGCCACAGCGGTTTCTTTTTATCGTCTCTAATGTAATCTAGAGGAAACGTGAAAATCTATTATAAAGCGCTTTGTAAGCATGACTTTTACTATAACGCTCATCTCACATGAAATCATTATTTATTAAGGCAACTTATTTTTTTACGAAACCTGTATATTTTCATTTGTAAACAATTTTAATAAACTTATACACATCATTTCAATTTTTAAGAATGATTCAACTCTGTTAAATTAGTATTTAATGTATTGCTGCAAAACAGTACTATTTAAGTTGGAAAATAAACACTCGGTGCCGGTGCCATGCGGAAGAACAGGCTTGACGATCTCCAAATACTTGGCCAAAGGACATATTTCATCACATCCCTCTAATATCTGTGGCACTAATGTACCGTCCGCACCAGTCCATACCAGCAACTAAAAAAAAATAAATAGTTATTTACTTGAGTTAATATACAATTTTTAGTAAAAAATTTGTCAAATAAAGAACAATACTCGAATGTAAACGCCATCATCGGGTCCCCGTCGTTTTTCGAAAATCACTGCAGTTCCAAACGGAGGGACCGATGGATTACGTAAACCGTGAGATTTTAAGAAATTATTAATGTCATGATCGTGTGCACTGTACAAATAAATTTTCTTTGGATACTCATCGGTATCTTGATCCTTCATGTTTTTCAAAAACTGTTTGATAACTGGACCACCTGATAATTTTCTTAATTTAGGTGTATAAGTAGCAATATCATTAATAAGCTCCACCATTCCTTGCATTTCTGGAAGGAGATCATCATTCAACCAGTCCGGTAAAGGTAGTCCCAGACTTTTCTACAATATAACAGAGAACATTTTAAATTAGAGCTTTTCTATTTTATTATTCTATTCTTTAAAAAACTCACGTGGCATTTGTAAATATTGTAAACCCCTACTACACTATAAAAATCGTATTTTTTTCTACCAGATTTTTCGTGAATATACCTATAGGTCTTTTCAAATTTTGAAACTTTTTCGATTACTTTAGGTAATTTTTTTATTTTCTTGTGAAGCTCTCCGTACCTAAAAATAAGTAGTATGTAAAATACGAGAAAGTTAAAACTAAATAAAAATCAACATGGCGGTACTTACTCTGGGCATTCTGTTGCCGTTGACAAAAAATCAAATTTCTTCAGATTGTACGTGAAAGGAATCGGTATCCAATTTAAATCCTCCTCCCATTTTAAATTATCACTGGGGGGATAGAGACTTGCCAACACCAACTGCAGGGTCATTTTTGTTCGATCAGTGTCCGTAGTATAAGCATGAACGTAACTCGGTTTGTAAGTGTCACCAAGAAAATCTCCATATAGCATTCTCAACTGTTTACCAATTTCGTATGCTCGTCTTTTCCCTATCTGTATGAAAAATAATACGTCACGATGAAAAGCTCCAATTTAATCAAAACTTGATAATTTAAATATAATATGTATTTATTACATTGCGTTCTTGATACTTACATTTGTGAGTTGACCATATCCATATGGCATGTAAGTCGATTCGTTATATGACGCCGTTGGGAATAAATCACGTTCATCAGGCGTTCTATCTCCATGTCTAAATAACTAAATTAACAATTAAATATTTTAATTCATTGATACCTAAATTTATCACAAACTTTACTACGATTTAACTTTACATTGAATATAACTTACCGTTTGAACAAGTTCGAGTTTATAATCCTCCGGTGAGTAAGCTGTTACAACCAAACACTTTACAATAAACACAATAACACCAAATGAAACCATGGTAACCATGGTTTTTAGCAGTTGATTATGACTACTCAAAACTCAATCTTCAATCTTGTCGAGCTTATAAAACACTGATCTTAAATGTTCAGTGTCTCATTTTTTACTGCTTTTTCTTAATCATGTGCTTTATATTCGGCATTCAATCGAAATATAATCAATAAAATGCAAATCATTGACGTCTGTTTAATAATCATAATTTATGGTATCACTATTTCAACCTTGGGCTCTTATTATAGTTTAATCAAATACCGCCAACATCGTCAGCTCATCAATGTAAAATTAGCAAATATTAAGTTTTAAGGTAGCGTCTTTTAAAACGTCAATACGTTTTAAAAGACGCTATAATCATTTTTACAGCTAATTCTGATAAGTTCACTCGTCAACCCATCAACGCGAAAGTTTATCTATCAGATAATTATTCAATAATGAATAAATTGAATAAGAGCTGGCGTAGCTCAGTGGTTAGCATGCTTGCCTCAGAACTATGTCAGCTCGAGGGGTCGTGGGTTCGATCCCCGGTGGCGGAAAAATTTTTCGGAAGTTTTCAGTCATGGGAGATTGACCCGGTGGCGGAAAAATTTTTCGGAAGTTTTCAGTCATGGGAGATTGATACACGGGACCCCGGCGGGTACGGGTTGACGATCGATGCCTACATGCGAATTTCCTGCGACGTAGGTGTTGCGGAAATTTGCAATACATGTGTCGGCACGAAAGGCCCCGTATCCCTGACAGGAATGTTAGGATAGTCAGATTTCGAACGCATTGCGACTAGTTTGGTGTGTAAAAAGCCGAAAACATAAAGTCTAGTAGCTTTGATGGTTAGGTAGGTAGGAAAGCAAAGTATGGAAAAGGTTTTAGAACCCCCATGACAGCTGGACACGATACGTTCGGTTGAAGACTGTCGTTGAGGGGATCAAAGTTCGAATGCACTGCGGCCTGTTACGATAAGTTCGGTTGATGGCTGACGGCTCGTATACCGAAAGGTGGTAGTCGTCTAATAAAAACCCAAATACATACGTACATACATACATACATACATGAAATAAATTGAATAGCAAATTTGGATTTTTAGCTGTTATAATTATCAAATATGCCATAGTTAGAGGATAATTATAGTAAATAAAAAATTCGAAACAAATAAGACTTATGACTACCAAAATAGTTTTGTTAGATTCGATAAAGGTCGGGAGTAGTACTAGGCGTACAGGGTGGCTTTCGATAATTATCTTCACATACTATATAACAATTTGTTAAAACTAGAACAGTTAAACTAAAAAAATTACAATCACAAGGTGGCAAAGGGGCCTTACGCGGCGCTACTCTTTTGAAACTTTCGAGAATATCTAGTAAATTGAAATAAAATACTATTATTACAGCTCAATATTCTTTTAGCGCTGAAATATTATTTGAAATGGGTACTTACATCTTACAATACTATCATCAAAGAACTATGTTCATTCCAGGAATCTCTAGAATGTGATTTCCCGCCGCAAACTACGGTTCGCGTGGTAGTTTTTGCGACGTTTCGGGGACCTGGGCCAGACCTGATCGGCAGAGTGGCTTAGCGGTAGAGCGCCGGTTTTAGAATCTACATATCGTGGGTTCGAAACTCTGGTGCTTTCCCTGGCTTGAGTTACTGCGTAGACCCCTTGCCTAAATACACTCGAAAAAGTGTTAAAAACGGCAAAATATCATTCAATCTTGTAAGAGGGAAAAGCAAAATCTTTAAAAAAAATCTAAAAAAAAGAAAGAATTATTTTTTAATATAGTCATCGCTAGCATTTTTTTTATGCGCTTTCAATCAAGCGACTCTTCGCATAAATGAGTGATCGATTGCAATTTGTTACGGTAATTGTCGTCCGACTGCAACGGAGAGAATCGAGGGGGTAGGGGGCAAAAGGAGCCCGATCCATCCGAGCGAAAATTTCAGTCCAACGCACAAACTGCTCATATTTTCTAGAGAGAGCGAAACAGTAACGGCCTAGTCATACTCGATTCGCGCAAGCCGCTTTCTTTCCTATCGCAGTGCACACGACAGCACAGTAATAGAAATCGAAGCAAATTGACCGAGAAAATATTGCTTAAGGTAAAAGACGTACAGCTACTGTGCTCCCTCGCACTTTATTTTTTTTTATCGCCAACGAAACAAAAGGAGAGAAAAAAAACGCGAAAAGAAATACGACGTTATATAACCAGCGCATTCCCTTACCATATCTCTCTCTCTCTCTCCAAATAAATCAGACAAGCGCTCTGGCGTATAAATTTTCAACGAACGTCCTCTTCTTTTTTTTCTCTCTCTCTTAAAACCATACGAATAATCCGTACGCGTCACGCGTCGGAAAAAAACGAGCCAACTCGGACGCGTCAAGTCTCTCCTCCGAGACCATAGGTGCGAAATCGAGTCTCGAAACGAAACAAAAAAAGAGGCCCTTGCAAAATTAACAACTCGCTATCAGGAGAGTCACGGAAGATCAGCTGGCAGCGGAGGCCAAGCGTGAAAACGGCCAAGCCTCGTCGGCACACCAATGGTCCGAGACACTTTTACCCTCTACTCAGCTTTAACTTGCGCGAAAAAATTTAAGCGCTCCTACTCTTTCGGTTTCAAATGAATTTTAAAAGCTCGGCCCACCTCTCCCTCTCTCTCTCTCTCTCTCTCTCTCTCTCTCGTTCGCTCGGTTTTACGGCTTGACTTTAAATATTTGAAAATTCGCCTATCTTCGAGATTTTACGCCTGTAGTAAAGTTCTAATTTCTGGTTGCTACATTTTGGATTTTTTTCTACGACCTCGATCGTCGTAAAATCCTCCAAAAATTTCGTCTTTATCAATTATGAAACGAGCTTTACTAATTCACGGTCACGCAACGGTGTACGTACAACTGAATAATTACCGAAAAATTCAATTCTTCAAAAAAGAATCCGCGAATTGATAGGGAAACACGCTCCGAACACAATCCAGCAGAGCGCGCAGCGGCGAAAATCTCGATGCTATAAGCGAACCGGCCAATATGTGGCTTCCAACATCGCGGATTGCCGAGCGTAATCCGAATCCCTGAAAAGCCGGTGAATTAATGCGGCGAAGCTTTTTGTAGCCGACACCAGCAGTAGCGAGTGAGAGAGAGAGAGAGAGAGAGAGAGAGAGAGAGAGAGAGAGAGAGAGAGAGAGTGGGTACAAGTTGGGAAGAGGAGTAGGGTAGGAAAAAAAACGCGTCGAGCGACGATTTTTCTCCGCGCAAATGCGCGTTCCGTGTCGCGTGAACGATAGGGTTAGCCGAGCGCGGAGGTTTTTCGAGCTGATAGCGACCGGCTGCGCGTGAGCGGCCTTTTTATAGCTCCCCCAGGGCCAAGCTACAGCGGGAGAGAGAGCGAGCAATGTGATTTCCCGCCGCAAACTACGGTTCGCGTGGTAGTTTTTGCGACGTTTCGGGGACCTGGGCCAGACCTGATCGGCACGTGACCAAAATTTTAATTTTAACAGTTTGGACGTTATACTATACCCGGTGTGGTGTTTTTCGGACCTTTCGTTTTATCAAATTTATTATTATTGCAGTTTTTAATGACACAATTGCGTTTCTCTTGGCAATAAACTTTTGTTTAATGGTTACAGGACGATAGCAGATTCGGTAGTGAATGTTAATAACTCGTGTTGAATTTGTAAAAATTCTTTTACAAACAGATAAATATTTATACTTTCTAATATTCTTTTTTAAATTTCATTAAAAAGTTTAGTCTGTTAAGTTTATTCGTTCAAAGCTTTTACACGAATCAGAAGTTTTTGTTATCCGAAGAGGAACCAAGGAAAATTATGATGGAATACCTAAAAACTAACCAGCAAACTTTTCCACCTCAATATTGTCTATCCCCAATATGTCAAAAGTGTAAAGGCACTTTTTTTCAGTTCTAAGAGATGACTCGTTTTTCATCATCAACGTCCAGACGAATGTGACTTTTGATAAAATTTCAAAAATTCCCAAGTAAAATAATCGTAATTTAACTTAGCCGAAACGAAACAAAAATACAAAAATGAACCAACAGTTCACCAATACCCTAATTTCAATAAAACACGGGGCAATTCTAAATTCCCTCTATCCAAAACAGCATCCAACGTTAATAGAATCCAATAATCCAGAAACAAAAAAGCAACAAATCAATTAAAATATAAAGACCAGCAGCAATTCTTATCCGTCCCCTTCTAAAGCGCCCAATATCGTAGGTCAGCCGCTCCTACGTATATCTCAGCATAAAAGCGCATGGAGAAAGAGGGCAGTCTCCAAAGAAATTCCGTGCGCTGCGAGCGAATGAGGACTAATGTTATTCAATCCCCCGCGTAAAGCGCATAAAGCCCCCTGCAGGAGAGAGGTGTGTGTGCCGTGCTAGCAGCAGCTGCAGCTACACCGGCATCGCGCCCATGAATCAGACCTCTAAGCTCCCACATGCGCTGGTCTCAAGGTCGGAAAGCGCTCTCTCTCTCTTTCTCGTCTTCTTTCCCGCACTAAGCCGAGATCCTGGAATAAAGAAAGTGAATAAAGGGGATTCCCCCCTCACCTACACCTGCTAACGAGATACTTTACTTACTTCATTTCTTCTTGTCTTATTATACCTTCACGCTGCAGCGCTATGTCTTTATTTCGGCTCGAGCTTGAAATTATACTACAGCCGATCGTATGGTGCTTGACGCTGATCAGTGGAAGTGAGGTTTATGCCCATCAGAATGAGATTCGTTCACGACTCGTTCAGTTTGAAGCTTCCTGTTTTTATATCCAACGTGTTTTATGTTGAAAACTCGAAAATAATCATTTTAATTATCATTGCGAGCCTAATATTATTGAATTTTACATTATGGATTGCGATTGTTAAAGCAAGCTTCATCGCGTACCAATCATGCAAAATTGATTTCATTCATTAAATATATATATATATATATATATATA
>JAPYYQ010003729.1:0-10943 GCA_030522585.1 Anagyrus pseudococci
AAACTATGTACCTAAACTTAAAAATTCTATGTAACAAACTGTTCAACGGCCTGTTGGGGATACCCTAGGCCTAAATATATATTATCTATCTATCTATCTCTCTCTCTCTCTCTCTCTCTCTCTCTCTCTCTCGCGCGTTGGGAGAAAGATTGTCCAACGTATCTGGGAAAACAAGTTGTATAATTTCGGTGAGATAACTCTTTTTCTCTCCCGAGCCCGTGGTGATTTCAATGCGTCCGCATCTGAAAAATCCCGCCGCGCGTACAAGCTCGGAATTATAAGCAAAAAGCGCGCCGAGAAGAAAATTAACGATCGAGCTTAAAGCGCTAAGTTAACCGGATAAGCTCAAAAGAGAGCCTTGATCGCGCTTCTCAAAACGCTTAATTTCCATTCAATTAGCCCGATACCTACGGCCAAGAGCGTATATGCCGTGGAGATCGATTGTTCTTACAAGCCCCTCTAAACGATATATCGGTATGTATCTCTCACAGAGCTTACGCCTATAACGCGATTACGCCTTGGCATGAAGGAGGGGCAGGGGGCTTACGCTAGACACATCGCGTGCAAAAGCCCGAGAGAAGGAAAGTTTCACGCGCGTGTCTATGGCTGTGTGCGTGCGTGACGGCGGCGGCGGCAGGCTGCTAATTTAATCGGCCGTTCGCGGGGGTTATATGGAGCAAATGGACGCGCGCTCGCCCACGCGCAACGGCTAATCAACAACGAGAGCGAGAGAGAGATTGATTGATTGATATTGATATATTAATTTATTTGTACAGTGTGTTGTACAATGCATAGTAGAAAATATTGAGATACTATTAGAGAGAGAGAGAGAGAGAGAGAGAGAGAGAGAGACTTATATCTTTATCTCCTTCACTCGCTCTTTATTCCTGTTTTTGCACTCTTTAATTGAACCTCCTCTCTGGGCTCTCTCTTATCGTGTATTTTGTCGTGCTAGTTCCGACTCGTTCTACTTAAAAAAGCAACCAAGCCGAATTTCCTCGACTTCCGTATTCTTACATGTCTTTCTTCATTAATAAACTACCATCGTACTTCTTTTCCCCCTATTTTACACACCTATTCATTCCGAGAATAAAAATATACGCATCTAAATCACACACGAGCGGCGTACATTACCAGAAAATAAAAGAAGAAAGAAAATAAAGAATGAAATAATTTAAAAAGTCAGTATATAATGATCAAGGATGAATAAATAATTCGACAATATCGCATGAGCCTACAGGGTAAACGAGAACGTGCGTCGCTCTATAACGAAAAGTCCAAATAACCTGTGTCTATAATAGGTACACACACACAACGCACGTGTCGTCGCGCTGTCCACACAGGGGCGGCTCACGAAAATTAGTGGTCTCGTGAAAAATTCAAAATAATCAACTAATCGATTACAGGTCATTCGGGTCGCGATTACCAAGCATTAGAGCCACCCGCAACAGGCTGACTCCGAGTGTCTGCTCAGTCTCGCGAGAGAGAGCGATAGAGGGACACAACATTATACCCTCTCAGCCGAGTATATCCCGATTTCTGTGGGAGAGCAGCTGCCGGAGGAAGAAGAAAGCCGAGAAATGCCTGATAATAATAAAATCCGAAAAAGTGATCGATTCGGAATGTCGGCGTCGCAGCGACGGCGGCGGCGGCCGCGGCGATTCTCTCGGCCTCGACTGGCTACTGTCCGTGTCAGGTGAGTCGTCGGATGTGGCCAGGCGGTGATGGAGGAGGGGGGCTCGGTAGTCCGATCGGCAAGAGATGAAGAAAGGGGCATCGGGCCCGTGGTATAGACGGGGCGGGAGGAGGTGGGGGGGGGTCGGTCGGCGTAAGAGAAAGGAGGCGATAGGTGGGAGAGAGAGAGCGGCTGCTCGGCTGCGAGGAGCGGGCGATCGGCCGAGAGAGCTGCTGCGCGCGCGCCGGTGCCTTCAGTCTCGCGGCAGGACTCGGTCAGCTCGTGTGTCTCTCGCCTGCCTCCCCGAGCAGCAGCACCTTTGCCCGCTCTCTTTCTTGCTCTCTCTCTCTCTCTCTCTCTCTCTCTCCCTCCGTCCCTCCTGCTATCCTCCTCGCTCGGACTTTGCTGCTCCGCGACGTTTGGTCCGTTTCCCTCGGAAAAATCGGCGAGCAGCGCGATCTTTGTATTTTCTCTCCCTCCCGCACGGCTATACGGAAGAGAGTCTCGCGTAGAGAGCCGCCAGCGTCCGTCCGCAAGGTTGCGCTAGTGCCAGGTCCAAGTGGTGTTTTATATTGTTGGCCGTCGAAAGTAGCAGCAGCAGCAACGGCGGCAGCAGCTGTGCCGGACACTTGCTTTTGACAGAGGGCACTCGGTGCTACGGATGCTCCTCGTCGCGACGATCTTTGAGCTGATGCACACGACGATCCGCGCGGATCAGCACTGCTCGAGCCGAGCAGCATCGGGCATAAGTGACGTGTGACCGAGCGAGAGAGATAAGCTTGCAAGCAGCTTACGAGGATACATTGCACGTCTTTGACCGAGGCAATTCGGTTGAAGAGAAAAGGATCGCTGAAAAGCAGCAGGAGCGACGAGTCCCATTGAGAATCGCGTCAAGCGCCGAGCGACCGTTGCAGCAGGTACTGTGTCTTTTCCCTTTCGAGAAGGATTTACTTTGTCATTTCGCGCCAACGCACAGGACACGCATAAAGATAGCGCTCGGTTTCTTTTTCCCCACCGAGTGTCAACGAAAGAGAGACGAGAACAAGCTCCGGCCGTATCACGTAATATGCTTTTCTAATAAGCCTCAAACGCTCGACGGGCCCATAGGTGAAACTGCTCGCTCTCGACGACCGGTCGACTTAAAAATCGTCTCTCTCTTTCTTTCTCTCTTTGCTCCGAAAGAGCTCGTTTCGTTAGCGAGAACACTGGGTATATACATATATATATATGTGTGCTGATGAGTGGGTGGGCGGGTGGACGTACGGACCGCGAATTTCGAGAGATATTCGTTCGTGCGCGACGTGACAGGCTACCGAAGAGTCAGGCTCGGCAATCGGTATACGCTGCCGATAATTCGAGCTCTCCTCGGCTCGCGGCGATGATACGCCGACACAATTGTAGCGGCATGGGCTCTCGCGAAAATTTAAAAAGAAAAAATTCGAAATAAAGAGGATGGCTGTCGTCCCTCCCGCCCCCCCCCCCCCCAAAAAAAAAGCGCATATCTCCCGCCGCCCCACACGTAGACACGCGCGGATTTCGTAAGTTGAGAATTTATAATTCACGAATCCCACCCCCCTCTCTCTTGCCCCCCACCTGACTAACTTTCTCTTTCCCGTAAACGGCCTCTCCGCCGTGTGTTCTACGGCAATCGGGGGGGGGGGGGGGCAGGCTGTGGCTGTATGAGCACTACACGTATACGCGTCAGCGCGTGTGTTATCCCCGGCGGGAGTTTCCCGCGGGCTAAGCGCGTTTATTCATCCGTTGTAAAATAAACAAAGCTATACGCGGGCAAAGAGCGAAGGAGAGTACAAAAGCCGAGGGACGACGGCATCGGGACAACAAGTCGGGATTTTCGACGCGTACGCGTATATGCCTCCGGTGCGTATATGCGTGGCGATTACGAGCGCGGAATAAATCGAGCCGATTTTGGAGGCGGTCGGCTAAGAAAAAAAAAGTAACAGAACAACAAAAGCAACGGCTTCGATTGCTCGCTGAATTATTCCACGAGCGTGTCTTTGGGCGAGTCGCGAGGGAGCTTTCAAGAGCTGTCCCCATCGAAGTTTGCTGGTATTTTGCAGCTTAGATGATTCGGAGGGGGGGGGGTGGAGGCTTCGGCGTAAATAAGTGGGTTTCGTGGTACGCGGTTACGTAGCGAATACCAAGGACGTATTCCCGTAGCTCAGTGGCTCACTTTATAGATGATTCGTGGTATTTTGAAACGTTCGATTTGGGAGGAGTTCAACTCTCTCTCTCTCTCTCTCTCTGTCTGTCTTTCTCTACGGTGGTCCGATGGTGGGTTGCTTAACGCGCGCGGCGCAAGAGTGTAACGGACGGGAAACTTTCCGATTTGTTGAACAAGTGTCGCGCGAGCTCCATGCTTAAGAGGCCTCTCTTCGAAACGAGTGCTGCTGCTGCTGCTCCATGTGGCACGTTCCAATCCGTTGTGTAAAGCCGATTTTTCACAGCGGCTACGCACGCGCGCTCCTTTTCGCCTCCGCTCCTGGCACACTTTGTATCTCTTCGAGGAAATATCATAATGACGTTGAGAGAATTTGATTTCTCTCTCTCTCTCTTTCGGCTTGTTTGTAAGTTTCTTCGTAATCACTACTCTTGACTTTTTTTTTACTTTCATCTCGATCATTTGGATCTCGGTCGATTTTGACTTGCTGACCCCTAGGATGTCGCTTGTTGCGTAGTCCGCGAGTCGAATCATTAAATCAATATCGGAAAAAGAGAAAGAGAGAAAGAGAGAGAGAGAGAGAGAGAGAGAGAGAGGAATAAGCGCTGGTGTTTGCCATACACTTTGAGGATGGTATTGACCGAGGGGGAGAGCGATTCTTTTGACAAGTCGAAAATCCAACTAAGCATTGCGAAAGTAGAGGGGATAGAGCAAGTGAGCAAGAGAGACAGGGGGGAGGGAGGGGAAAGAGAAGGAGGAGGAAGGAAGAAGCAAAGTTGAAAATTAGCGTGGCGATCGGACAATTAGCGCGGCGAGGCACACCGAGAATGTATACCAGCGAGAGAGCTAGGAAGGAGCCAGAGCGAGTCGCGCTTTGAATTCAATATAAGACGCGCAGAATGTGCCACATGTATGTCTATCGATATAGCGAGAGAAAGAGAGAGAGAGAGCGCTTTATTAATTGTTTAACCAAGCCATTGGCGTACAATGGCACACTCCTCCTCTCTCGCTCTCTCTCTCTCTCTCTCTCTCTCCCTCGGCTGGACGATGGCGCGCGATGCCAGCTAGCCCGATAAATAATTAATATAGCGAAAATGACGCTCGGGCAAATGTGCGCCGTTCGAGCGCGCACTACGAAGTATGGACGCGCGATGTGTTTATCGTCGGAGAGACGCTCCCACTATACGACGACGCCCCTCTTTCTCCGTCCTTACAGCCCCCCCTCTTGCTTATATATTCCAGACGGCCGTATGCGTATGTGTACGTAGATATCGATGCGATTGTTTTTATTTACGCACGCGGAGAGGCCAGCTATACAGAGGTGTTTCTCCCCCCCCCCCGCACATCAGCTGGCTCCCCGGCGACTATTTTTGTTCGCGGGGAGCAGCCAGCCTTTGCTTATTCCACATGTACGTCGCTCTCTTATTTTTCCATTCTCGACGTATTGCTATAAAAAAAAAAAAATAAATAAATAAATAAATGAGCCGAGAGATAGGCAGTCGCGTCGTCGCTGGACGTATACATACGTGCTCGATGCGAACGAGGTAAAAAGAAGCGACAACACAGCAGCACTTTTCGACAGTTCGCATATAAAAACACTCATCTACATACGGGGGTTACGTAAAATTCTTAACGAACAATATTCGTTGGCATTTTTTATCGACGATAACAGAGGAGGAGGCCTGAGAGCTCAGGCACGCACAATTTTCGCCTCGCGCGGCGCGTGAATAATTTAATTACGTAATTAGCGCCTTCCTCCTTGCCCCCCCATAGCAGCGTGTCCGATAGTGCACGCGCGCTCTCTCACTCTCGTCGCCGCATAAATATACACAAACGTTGCGTCAGAGCGCAGGCAGATGTATCTCTCTTTCTATCTCTTGCTGAAATTTCTGAAACGTCGCAAAAGCGATTAATCAAGCCGGGAAGCGTACACCGCTTCGCTCGCCTCCTCTGTCAATCATCAGCGGGCCGTTAAAGTATTTCTCGAGAAAAGCTAAACTGCCAAAATTGCCGTGCACACCAGCCGAATCTATTGCACTTACACGATTTATGTCGGCCGACAAGCATCTAAAAGTAAGCTCTGTAGCATCGTATACGCAGGCCAGCCTTAATAGCCTCGCTCAAGTCTCTCCAAGACATGGAAAAATTCTGCCAGACGCAGAACTGCTATCCGTCGACTTTACGCGCCCAAATAAATGTTGTTCTCGAACTACAATCGAGAGAGAGAGAGAGAATCTTCATCAGGTGCATAAGGGGAATGTAAGCAGGTCGTTCTCCTCATTGAAACAAGTCTAGCGGCAAGCGAATGTTGCAGTCGCGCGCAAGCCCGAGAGATACCGATCTTCTCCGGCGTGTCGTTCTCTCTCCTCCTCCTCGGCCGCTCAATTACGCGTTTTCGCGAAACGTTGCTATATAGTACGCTCCTATAGTGCTGTACACACAGCCCCCGGATCCTCGCACTTTCACTCGGCCGCCAAAGACGACGGCGAATCCATAACTTCCCTCGGCTCTCTTCTTCCAGCGCTCTCTTTCTCTCTCTTTCTCTCAACTTGTTGTTTTCCGCTGTTCAAAAATTTTTCCTCCCCCCCATTGTATCGCAGGAACAAGTTCGATTCCGCTGGGATGACGAACTTATCCCCCGGTATACCGATTCCCAGATATTCACGAGTAGAAAAGTCCATATCGGTATATAACAGTTGGCCGATCGGTAAATATCCCCGATACTCTCTGCGTCTTTCGATGCCGGAAAAACGAGCTGATAGAGAGCCTCGAGGGGGCGATTGCGTGGACCTCGCGGACGGCATTATATAAGCTTGGAACATTACGAAAAAGTGGCCGACATGGACGAAAGTATAGACGCGCTGTGCTGCTTGGGATGCAGACTATGGCCAAGCTTCTAGCGCGACGCGCTGATTTCTTTTCTCATTCGCGCTTTCGAGGTAATAGTTTTCGGCGGGGGTGGGGGGGGGGGGCAGGGGGGGAAGGGGGCGTCCGAAACACGTGCGCGCCGCTCATCTTCTTTTGCTCTCCCTCTCTCGCGCATAATAGTCTCATGCGACCGGCTGAGAGAAATAATATACTTTCTACTTGGAGCGCACAAGCGCCGGTGAACAAAAGAAAATGCAAGTGTTTTCTTTTTCATCGCTCCTCTGGTTACAAAAGCCCGGCTTAGAGACTTTTCTTGTTCTGTCAGATTTGTTTTGTTTTTATTTTACCTGGGGAGCTCATGCAGGAGAGCAGGTTTGTAGAAGACGCGGAAGGCCTTTTATTTTTACAAGACCGAAATTGGGGTATCGATACTCCCGGCTTTTTAGGTATCATAACTGATAAAAAACCCGCACGATTGGAGGGTTAGCGATGCAATAATGACGTGTAAGCGCACATACTTAATCGTCATATCGCTCTGTTTCATTCTACCTTTCGACAGAATGTGACAGTTTTAAAATCTCCCAGACGCAGTCAAATCCTCCACATTGCATCAAAAGCCTATTTGAGGCGTATAATCTTCATAAAAATGCAGAAATGTATTGACGCGCGTCAATAACAACTCTACATATCTGAACAATGTAAACAACATCTAAATCGAGAATGAGACACGTGTAGTATGCGCGCATATATAAAAGTACAAATAAACGCGGGCGCACGTACATTTCTCGGGAGAGCACATTATAAATAATCGGAAAATTTTTCGTTGGGGACACGTAGTCAGGGGCACGGAGAAAAACAGAGTCACGACAGCGCATATTTTTTAATATTGTACATACAGCGCTTGTCCGCGGCGACCTCGAGGCTAAGCAACCTGCCAGATCTGGCTCTATACCGCAGCGCAAACGAGAGAGCAACGATGAACGCGCTCCTCCGACGATCCGACCTTCGCTGTTATAACTTCTCTCTCTCTCTCTCTCTCAGGCTCGAGATGAATTCTAAATCGGCGTGACTTGCGCTAAACCGAGATACCCGTCTACACACCGAGAGGAAATTTTCAAAAAAAAAAAAAAACATCAACTTTATGCACATATCAGACGTACGCACACACTTGACCAATAGAAAGACGTTGCTTTTTTTCCAAACTTTTTTATTCTAAACGCGTGTCCGCAAATGACTCGCGCTAGTCTCGCTCACGTCGCTGCTGTTACGCCCTCGCAACACTATTAGCTGGCAGGCGTAAAGGTCAATTGATTGATTCACAAGGGTCCTTTCGATATTGATAAATAAATAAGTTGGCGCTGTGTACGTAAAGAAAACCCGATAACAGTAAAGCATGTTTATTCGCGCTGTGATTGGTTGAGTTTAATATGACGACCAAATTTGAACTCAACGAAAATAAAAATGAAATGATCGACAAATAAGACAAAAATCATACTGATATCATCATTCCTGGGTTTTGTTTTGAAAATGATTTCCTGGATTATAATTTAAATGCTTAATTTTGAGATAAAAATGATTCAAAAAATTGCTATTTTTTAAATAATAAAAATAGATTTTACGTAAGCTAACTTTTCCATTTCGGGTTTTTATTTATTTCGTTGAAGATACAATTTGAATTGATCAATCTAACACTTTTAACATTCGTTTTTAAGCTTATACTTCGTAATATTATTCATTTTTCATCAATTCAATCATGTTTTAAAGCAGTGATACATTTTATTGATTTATTTTTATTTTTGACTTTGTCCATTTTTAATGTCAAAAAATTATCTATTTTTTAGTTTGAGAATTTTTTCTACTTATATCAATTTTTTAATACGAAAAATGGTGGATTTTGATGAGAAAAATCGTTTCGTAAATGGGAGAAAAATGTATCTATAAAACGTCCATCTCTATTTAAATTATACATTTTTTAGTTAATAAATGGTTTTAATTTCTACCAGGGGATTACCTTATATTTATATTCACACAATTCCAAGCAAAAAATTTAGAATTGAAGTATGTTCCTGATAATCTTTTAATAAAAATATAAATTTCTCCAGCCTCATTGTGAGATATTATAGGTAAAATAAAAGCATAAGCTAATGTCGCCAATTGCTGGAAAGAGAACTGAAAAAAACACATAATATGAATGGAAAAGTTAGATATTTAATCATTAGATAATGGAATTATTTATTATTAACCTTAGTTACTCAACTTAATTGAATATTCAATTTTTCTAATTCTGGATTTTTTTCACGTATATTTAAAAAATCTGCTGATTTATCGTCAAAATTATGGGGCTCATTTTTTCCACGATCGTAGTCGGCCCTTTGAATCTTGTATTTTAACAGTGTCTGGCCCTCTAGAATCATAAAAAGTGATAGGCAGAGACAATCAGGAGAGGAAGAGGGGAGAAAAAGCTGATAGACACAGGCACGCAAGAAAAATTAAGCACGCAATTTCTGTATATAGAAATTGTTCCTTGTAATCGTTTAGTAGCCCCCATCCACCTTTCCAACGATCCACTGCTCCCCCTGCTCTCGTGTGTATATATGCTGTCAGAGTTGGAGCTTATATGTATAGCACGTCGCCGCGTTGTCTATTCAGTCAACAACCTGTACCTACGACTGCGCCTGTTCTTCGAACAAGCAATCGCTCAAGGGAGACGAGGGGCGGTCGAGGCTTTATATATAGACAAGAAAGCGGAGTCGAGTGCCGCGCTCGGCTGTCAGTGAGGCCGGGACAGTCGCGGCTACTGGAAGCGGTGTCGCGATGATAGGTAAGCCAAGGGTTACACTTGCCGCTCTTTCTCCATAGTATTTGCGGACCGCTTGTGCAAGACGGTGGGCGAAAGACGGCGACAAGTGGCTCGCGAATCTCTTTTTCTCGCTTTCCCAAATGATGCGACGGAAATACGTGAGCGTGCTAACTCGGTGCGTGCTGGTGTGCAACGAGGTGAGCGTTTAAACGACAAAGATGATGAGAGCAAGGGAGGGCGGAGGGTGGTCGAAAGATCACAAACGAGTCCGCGCGTGTGCGAGATGCGGAAGAGAGGAAAAGGAGGAGCAGTTGTCCCGCAAGCACGTATGGCGCGGCGAAGGCTGTTGCCGTCTTGTGTGCGTGCGCGCCTCCACCCGGGCCCTCTGGATCACGACGGAGCAGGAAGGATGCGTTGCTTTTTGCTCTCGCATCTGACATGTACGTAGATTCGTAGCGCGAAAGGGAAAGTAAACGAGCTGGAGATAGTACGCCGTGTGCACCGAGAAAAGATAGGCTCGGCCCGTTGATTATTGTTACGATTAATTATATAAAAATACACACTGGCTTCTTCTCCTCACTGTTATTATTCACCCCCCTGCCACAGCCTCAAGAGGACAGCGCTACTGCCAGTTCTCTGTGTTTTTATCGACTTTCTAGATATGTTCTCTCGCGGTTATTAGTTTACCTTATTTGTCTTTTTCTTTTTTTTCACGTAAACAATTTCATCTTAATGAGAAAAGAGACCAAAGCTATCCCTGAGATTTTTCTCATTTTCACTTGATGAAAATGGTCGTTTGACCAGATTTTGAAATACCAATGCGTTTCGTTCTTAAAAAGGCCAGCAGCAAGGGGGGAGGAGCTATTCTCATGAATAATTAGAAAATAAGCTGGAATGAATAGGCATTATGTTGTCTCGCGAGCAGACAGAGGAAGATTTGGATCTCCGAGCCAAACTCCGAGTGCCGGTGCAGCCTCAACGCTCCATCCCCCCTCTCTGTCTCTATGGGTATCTTCCTTTCTCTCTTGCATTTGTCTTTGGGCTTATCGGACAGCGGAATCGTAACTGTTAATTTTTCGCTTCCTGCCGCGCAAGATACTCCCGCAGCAAAAGCTGCCTCTACACGCTCGTGAAGGCCTATCCCCTTTCTCCACTTTTCGTCTACGCTTCCCAGCGGTGGACATTCGAGGTCGCCGCGCTATCCGTTTTTTTCTTTTACTAAATTGATTGGCTTCTTAACTATACTTCAACTCATATTTATACGTTTCTCCGTTTTTGTTTTTCAACTATATACACAACTTCTTTTCCAGCGATTCTGTAAAGCGTATCAAGTATAAAGAGCTAAATTACTTGAAAAAAAATTCATCAAATTACGCTCGATTAGTCGCTCTCGTTATCGTTAATTTATAAGGTATTTTTTA
>JAPYYQ010003731.1:0-12499 GCA_030522585.1 Anagyrus pseudococci
TTTTTGCATCGCACTCATATTGTCTTAAAAAGAGATAGTCAATGCGCAACTGTGAATTTTTTTACGATGAAAAATAGCTTAGTTCACTGAGAATGGACACGAGAAGGGTTAAGGAGAACGTTTTATGAATGAAATTATTTCTCTTATCATTTTGTAAGATTTTTAGCCTTTCGCTAATAGTTTGCAGTGATTTGTCTGCTAATGTCCAATTTACATTTTCGTCTTCCACCAGCTTTTGTATTGGTATATCGTCAGTCTCGGTCAGGTCAGGCTGTATTTGTTCTATTTGTAGAGATACGTCTGGAGTATATACATACCTCATGGGGTCTTGTCTGTAATTACCTTTAAGTAAGGTAGCGTAGTCGGTGTGCCCGATGCAATTCGGGGCCATGTTTAGTATACCTATACCCATGATTTGTGTGATGTTTGTACGTCTGTCCGCACATGATATGCGCAAAGTCTCTACTTTATTTGTGGAATATAGACACGATCTTCCAGTAAGTAAATAGTTCCATTGTGTCTCGCTATGGTGCTTGTACATTATCCGGCATTGAGTTAGTCCCGTTATTGATGGTCTTAGTAACATATTTAATTCACAGTCTGTTGTAGTTGCCGTATCTATTAGAGGTGTGTGTGGTGGGTAGAGTCGTCCGTAATGTAATTGTTTGCCCTCAGCTATGTCGGTTTTGTGAAGTTTTGTAAACGTCTTTTTGTCAGAACTTAATGCGATGTATTGGTGGGATGGTTGTACGTAGGCTGGTCCAATAGATTTGTTTTTGAGCGTTTGGGGAACAGGGAGTGAATGGATTTTGTAGAGGTCATACTCAGTTTGATCTACTAGGGGAATATAAATTAAAGCGATAGTATCATTTTGTTGATGTACTAGGTCTACTTGGGAGATCTTCATGATTTCCTCCACTCTTAAGTGAGTGACTGGAACAGGTTAATGTATGTCTGGGAGAGTCTTGCGAACGTCTTGAATCACTTGTTTTAAAATTATGGGTTTTAGTAATTTAGGATGTATTCTCTGCTCTCGAAGCATTCTAATAATTTCTAACATTTGTTTATTATTTTCGATTAAATCATCAACGGATGATTCTATATGTCTTGTACGTGAATTAAAACCGATTAAACGATTAGTTTGTGTTTCGGTTGTAAAAGAGTAATTACTTAAATGACTGACGTACTGAGAAATGTCGCGTATCAATTTAGAATTTATAGCCGTTTTGTTATGTACATCTTGTAATAGATATGTAAAAATGTGTGCTCTGTCTTCGGTTAATTTGATATTTTCTTTTTGGTCTTGGAATAGCCGGTCTATGTTTCTATTAACTAAATCAACGTCATCTGTAGTTGCTACACCGAATAATGATTTACTGAGATCGCCAATAATTTCGAGAGGAGCGAGCCTACGGCGTCTAATCGTTATGGGCAGACCATCAGCGAAGTTTGGCTCATCATTAAGCCATCGTATTGTATCACGGACGGATTTCCTGTTGAATCTCGAGTAACTTCTTTTTCTTTTTGTCTATTATTATTATTTCACCGATGGCTTTACATTTTGAGATGCTAATATAGTTATGGCAATCGCGTTCGGTTATTTCAGGGTCGGGTATTTGGGATTGTAGGAATAGGAAGTTCTCAACGTCAAGATGTATAGAGATTTTCCAGTTAGTTCGTATTAAATGGAGAGAGTCAATTAGTTCGTAGTACAGTCCAGGGATGACGTTAATTTTCTCTATGGAAAAGGTACCATGAGGTTCTTCCGTAATCATGTGAAAAGGAAGAATTAGGTTTATGAATTTAACCATGTTAGTTGTTTTTTTTATGTGTATGTTCCTGAAAAATAATGTAAAACGTTATATTGGTTCATAAATTATTAAAAATAAAAGATTCATTTGCAGAATTATTAATATCTAAATAATTTATTTCGGAAAGTCGGTTAGTCATATTATTTTGTTTACAATGAACATACGTTTATATTGTGTAGGTGTGTGTAATATGTTAAAATAAGTTCTTCGCCCACCAAGTTAATACTTCGGTAAAAAGAACTATCAGTGTTAGTGTGCGTGTTTGCGTTGTATGTTTCATATTTATTTTTATATGTATGTTTATCTATACGGTTTAGAGTAAAATAGGTCAGTGATGGCTACCTTATTTACCGAAGAATCGGAGTAGTTAATAATTTATTCGATACAGATGTGATGGTTTTAAATAAGCGAAATGAATCAATTAACAACAGATCGTTCCTAAATCATTTCTTTTTGAAATTTTTCCTAGGAATGTTGTCTCCTTAATTGATCTTATGGGGCCAGAGTAAGGTTTTTGTAAATCAAGAATAGATTTAACAAAAGCGACGTTGCAATTGGTTATGCGACAATTTTAATTGGTTACGCGAAATGGCACGAATTATTATCGATTGGCCAGAAAAATATTTCTTATTCGATGTTTTATATTTTGCGTGATTACGTCTTAAAGAGTGTTTATTTGTGTTATGTTGTGTGTCAACAGCCTTTAATCAACTAAGTTAACACTTCGACAAAGGACTGTCAGTGTATGTGTCAATTGTTTGCGTTGTACTACATCGTTTCCGAAGGTCTATTCCCTTTCCTCTTCGTGGAACTGACCATACCCGGCGTATAATATACGACGCACTACTCTAAGGACAGTTAGGTGGAAAAGTACGGGTTCAGGAGTTCGCTCTCGCTTAGGGCTGCGCTGAGAAAAATGATGACGTCTTGGGTCTATGCGCCCTTGATTGAGTTGAATATATAAGCGATGCTTGTTAACATCTAGAAGTTTCATCTAATACCTATTTCGGAATTTAGTGGCATATCAGAAATTAATGTTTTTAGTATTCCAGTTCTCGAAATTTATTTTTGTTGCATGTGGGAACATTGTCAGCGCGTCCAAATAACTATTAATGGATGGCGTCTCTTTGCGCAACCCTTTATAGAGGATAGTGAGGTTCTTCAGGGGTTTATTTCGGAGAACGTTTAAGATTGTTGGTAAACTTTGAGAAATTGAGAAGCTGCATTCTTCAAGAGCCACCAGCGGTTCCAGATAGGAAGGCCGGGGCTCTGTACCGAGTATATTTAAATAGTTTATACACGATACCTTTTGTAGGATGCTATTCATTATGTGGTGGGTGGTAGGGTGATTTTGCAGGTTGAGATATTCTAAATCCGGTAATGCTTCCATGGTTAAAGTTGGGGGTTGCTGAAGATCGGTGGTTTGGTTTATTTTAGTACAGCTAATTTCGAGGTGAGTAAGCTGTGGTTTATTAAGGCCTGCTGCCAACACGTTCCACAGCCTCCTCGAGTCCTCTAAACCCTCGCAATCCCTCAAATCAACCCGTCTAAGTTGCGTGTTGTTTTTAACAAAAGAGCCCTAACGGAAATCTAAAATGTAAAAAAATGTGACAATCTGTACGAAATCGTATTAAATAGTACTGAACTGTAACCAACGGTACCAAAATGTAGAAAAATATTTAAGAATGTTGAATTTCGCACATTTTTTCCAGTTTCTTACATTTTATCACATTTTCGTGCATCTTACAACATTTCTGTACAATCCAGTCCAAATTCCTACGACTTCTTATATTTTCTAATTTTTCTGAAAATTAGTAATTATTTCTGCATTTACCTACTGATTCATACGATTCTGTACAGTTATACACAATTCGTCACACTTTCTTACATTTTATATTTGTAGCAAAAAAATTTCTAAAATTTATACCGTCCATTATAGTTTGGTACAAATTTTTATTTTTCCTTAGCATTTCTGCATAGTTTTACATTTTTTTTGTAAATTTTATGTGTATAGTGTGACGGGGGTAGAGAGAAGGAGTTGTTGGTTGAAAGCTGGAGCCGGGGTTGGCTCTAGCTGCTGAGTCTGCTGCTGGTAGCTATGTGCTCCCTCTCGTACTTAATGTGTGGCACGAGTGCACGATGGGCACGAGTATACCGGGTAAAAAACACTCAATCACTTGGTTGAAACTTGTATGGTTTATTGGTAAGGTAGGGGCCAACGACTCGCATCTTGGGTTGGCGCACCTTGTCCTGGCCGCGTCTTTGTTTGTGCAACCGCGGGGGCAGGCGGCGCATGTGGCCCTGGTGTTCTGATCGACTCTGGTCTTGCTGCTCTCGCTTTGTCCTGCTGCGGCCTGGGTGTTTGCCGCGCTACGTGCCTCCTCTTGCCATCGCCGGTACTCCGCCTTCCACACGCGCTCCCTCTCTCTCCGGAGCTGTGCAGCCTCGGGTTTCTTTGGAGGCCGCCTGTGCACCTTCACTACTGTTTTGAAGCGTCTGTGGACACTTGGCTTCGGCACCTTCTCTTCTGCTATTACCAGTGGTCGCTCTTCGTTGTCATCGCTGACCTCGTATTCGGCCACTGCTTCGGCCAACGGGTATTCTTGGCCCTCTGTCGCTCCCGTTGCCGGCTCGTGGACTTCCTCTCTTCCAATGTCCGGTGCGTCCGCGACCTCGTCGTCCGCCGGGTCGCTCTCTTCTTGATCGAAGGTTATCCTCCTGATATGGGGCTTGTCGCCTCGCCCCTCCCCCCTAGCATGTGGGCGCTAATCCGGGCGATGATCCCCCTCGCCTCTTCCTCGATCCTCTCCTTCCTTTCTCGCAGCGCTCTCTCCTCCGTTGCTACCTGAGCCAGCTGGATATCTTTCTCCCTCAGCTGCTGCACTAATGCCGCGAAGAGGTCGTCTTTCAGCCGATCCATTGCCTTTCGTTGTGCGTGGGATACTGCTTTGGTTCCCTCTTGGACTTGCGCTCTCAGCTTCGCATTCGAGTTAAGGGGGGGGGGGGGGGGTCCGTTGCCGATCTCCGCAGGTTGGGTGTCAGGTACGTAACCGCGCGGCTCGGCTTAGCCGATGACGCGGTATTGCTCGTCAGCGTTTACCGTCCTGCTCATATGACCCTTATCTTTTCCTCCTTTTTTTCTTTTCAGCTTCGTTGATAACTAGCCCTTTCTGGAATCCCTGGCTTGCTGTTGGTTATCTCGGGCCGACGCTGCACGTGTGCTGCGCCCTGGGTTTCCCGACTTGGGTTCCGATCTTCTCCTTTCCCTAGGGCGCCTCAGTTGTATTTGCGTGCCGCTACGTTTCGGTTCGCTCATCCGTCATGTCCGCCTCTCGTTCGGTATCTCCTTGTGGAAATAGCGAGTGTCCTTGTGATTTCTGTGAACGCCCTGTACAACAGGCCGTACCCGGACCGCCGCCTTCGGGGACGTAGGAGTGCTTCGCGTTGTGCCAACGAGAGGCTCCCTTAAGGTATCTGATTTCCCTTTTGTAGGTTGTTTGTGTTTCGCTGTTCTTTTCTGGCACGGTCTCTCCCTTCGTTTCAGGCCCGTCGCCGGGCCAGATTTTGGCTGACTTTGCCCTTCCTTCTACAGGGATGACCGCCCTCTCACCGTCTCCGCGGCCGAGCAGCCTCTTACTGAGGCCCCGCGCCTTGGGTACTCCGAGTGGCTGCGCTACTCGGGCTTTGTGCCGGATGAGCGGACGCGCTTCGCCGTGCTCGGCTGGGACAGCGTTCGTGGCGAGATTGTGACATGCCGCCGTGCGGCCAAGTGAGTCATATTCTCTCTTGTATTGGAATTGGCCTCGCTATCTCGGCGTTGGGTTTGCCCATTTTCCCGGTTTGCTCTTCAGCAGTTAGTCTTGTGCCGGTGTCCGCTATGCCGTTCGGGCCCGCGCCTCTTGGCGGCGGGCGGTTCCTCGTGGACGTGGAGCTGCGGCTGGCCGTCGAGTGTCCCGACTGCGGCCACGTACGTATCTCGCTGTTCGCTCTCACCGCGTTGGTATCGTTATTTTGGCGTGTAATTTTTTTGTTTGTTTTTTTTTTGTTTCTTGCAGTTGGGGATGCGCGTCTGTGTCGACGCGGCCGCGCAGTATAGGTTGTAGGTGCATCGTCCGCCCAACGTCGGCATCCTCCCGTTGCTGCGGTTAACCTACGGGGGGCTGGACCCGCTGTTCTACTACCATGTCTGCCCCAGATGTGTCCCAATGGGACTAGTAGTAGTGCCGGCAGGCGCGTCGGCCACCGTGCTGCGCTCGGGGCCGCGAGCCGCGCAAGTCTCCGTCATCGCTGTTCAGTGGCCGCGCGCCTAGGACGGCGCCGTAGTTGTTCGCTTGCTCTCGTGCCTGTGCCATACGTGGAGGTGTACTCTGGCACGGCTGATCAACCCCTGCGCGGGTTCATGCGGCTGACCGCGCCGCATGTCTTTTGCCCAAATAAACATTTTACACTATTAATTTTGCGATTTAACTTATTAAACCCCTTATTTTCTCCCTTTTTTTGTGTTTCACTTTGTTCGCTTATTTTCGTGTCTATTTATCTATGCTTGCTCCGTACCCTTTTTCCTTTTCTTGTATTATTATTTCCGCGCTGATGCGTTCGCGTTTAGCTCGCGCGCCCGCTGGTGGCAGGCCTGTCTCGGCGCGTCTGTCTTCGGCTCGGCGTTTCGCCCAACATCGCAAGAGCCACGGCCAGTTTGTCCGCCGCTGTGGATGATGTCCGCGCTTGGGGCTGTGGGGATCTCCTCCCGGCGAGGGCTGCTACACCTTCCGCCACCAAGGAGGTCACGGTAGGTATTTGTTTTAGGAGGACGAACGGTATAAGGCTCACTCCTCCAAGGCCCATTGCCGCCGGAAACCAGTATTGTCGGGCCACCGACACGATTCTCTGGGTTTCCCGCGTCTCGCTCAGCCCGCGGGCCTTTTTTATGATGTCGCTCAGCTCTTGGCCCTTTTCTAGTGCGCTTACCTTGGCGTGGCCTTGGCCTCTTGTTATACGTATGCCTTCGCTGGCAATATAATCCGCGACAGCCTCGGGCTGGGCGGAAAGGATGGCTTGCTTGATTGCCTCCACTACGTTCACGGCTGGGACTTTGATTTGTCCTGCGCTCCGATTCCCCCAACTCCTTCCTCAGAGCTTCTGTTGCCGATCTGACTAGGTTTAGATTCGCCTTAGTCTCCCCCAGCTCACAAGTCAGTGTCAAGTGTCAAGTGACAAGGATTTCCGTTTGCTGGGCCACGGCGCAAGTGTCGTTTGTTCTCTGTGCTATAATGTTCTTCAGATCTTCTTCGTCGTCCTCGTCCAACGTGCCGAACACCATGTGGGACGCCTATCCCACAAAGGGGAGCCACGCCCGCTTGTTCCGGTGGGCCCGGGCTTTGTGCCCGTTCATGAGGTCGATGGTGCGTTTGGCGACGTTTCTGGCCTCGCTTATGCATTTATGAAGCATTGACATCGCGTTTACCTCGGGGCAGTTTACCTGAGGCAGGCTCAACCACGCCGTCTCTAGCTCGGGGCCTCTCTCTAGGTAGGCTTCTAGGTCGATCCTATGGATTATTTTCCAGGCCGTATTCGATGCTCGCAGTCCCGTTATTTCGCGACTAGCCCCGGGTTTGTACTCAGGCTCCCGACATGCCACTGCGTCGTGGTACTGGTTACTCGCTGGCTCCTGTAATACGTTAGATCGGGCGCGTTGCATTAACCTTTATGGTTTACTGTCGCTGGAGAAAAAAGGGGGGGTAAACTAACATAAGTAGTGGGTGGGGGGCGCGTATTGGGGCCGGTACTTTGTGTATTACCGGTGTTCCCGTCCCATCCTGTCCTGCGGGCGTTGCCCGCGGGCCGGAGCGCCGCTTGCTTATGGTCTCGCCTCGTCCGCCTCGTCTTGATTGCCGAGCGCGAACCTGGCCGCCCGCTTTAGCTTGTCGACGTGGACTATTTTCACGACCTTCCCCCACTGTATTTTTGCGTTTCGGTTTGAGTTGTTTAATTCTACTATCTCGTAAGGTCCTTCCCATTCGAGGTTGTTTTTCACCGGTTCCTTTTTAACGAATACAGTTTCGCCCTCACGGAAGTGCCGGGTGTTAAGCCGTTGGTCATAATAATATTTTGACTTATACTTTGCCTGTAATTGGTTTATTGCGGCCACCGTTTGGAGCTCCGCCAGGCTCTCGGCGTACGTCGCCATTAGTTAGCTGTAAGTAACCACGCTTTTTTTTTAAATGAAATAATGTCAGCGGACGCACAAACACAATGTTCCGGGGGGTTAGAGCGGCCAAACTTTTTTACAATAAACTAGCAGGCACCTTGTCGCTCAATGGCCCAGGGGATTACGACTCTTATGCTTTTACTTCCAATAAAATAAAATAACCTGCGCATTTGTTATTAACTTTATTGTTTATAAAAAGAGAAGCGCGAAAGCCACATCCCCAGGGTTATGGGGTTGTGGCTGCGCTTTTGGTATTAAATGATTCATTTAGTTATTAAAAAAGTATAGCGCGAAAGCCTCAGCTACCCCCGGGTTATTGGGTTGTGGCTGCGCTAACTTTAATTGTTAATAACCAAATGCCTGGCTACTACCCCTAGTTATCGAGCGGTAGCTAGGGCTGTTGTTTCGTTATTAAACAATTCCGCCAAAACTACTGCGTATTTAGCTACCTTGGTTGTGCCTGCGCTTTTGTTTATTGAATTGTTTAAACAACAGTTCCCAGACACTTTTATTTTCTAATTAAAATCGAACTTTTATTGTTTTTAGTTTTTTAAACAATTTCGGCAAAGCTACTGACCAAGGGCTATTCAAAATCGCAATATTTTTATTGAATATTAAAGAATATAAAATTAATTCTTAAAAACAGCGAAAAAATTAAATAAATTGTTTTTGCATGGTAATTATATTCTGTAAAATATATTATGCGATTCCCATTAAAAAACTAAACTTTTAGAACAAATAAAATTTTTTTCAATTTTTTCAATTTTTGAATTTCGCGCAGTTCCACATTTGGAATCGCTGATTATAATCAACCTGTATTTGTATTTCTTTGTTACAATCGCTTAATATCAAGATAAGTATTTCTTACTAATATAATTATATTTGTATTCGTTGTTTCTAATTCTTTCTTAATATTCTTTTTTTTTAGATAATTTTCATAATGGAAAGTGAAAATTTGTGTAAAATATGTAATGAATCACTAAATAATAATGAGGCTATTACAACTGTACATTGTAACGGCTTACAGACTTTTATTTTGAAAAGTAAAAGTAGAGAAGATAAAATATTTGAAAATTGGGTAGGTAAAAATAGTGTAACGTTACATGAAAAATGCCGTAAAAGATATTCAGGGTTGTCGTTAAAATGTAATAAAAGAAAAAGAGAATCGTTACCTGTGCCGTCAACATCAACGGCAATTATTTCGAAAGATTTTGATTTTGATAATTTGTTTCATTTGTAACGAACCGTTAGACGAAAAATATAAAAAGATACGTACTCTTATGTATAGTTATGATAAAATATTCAATCTTGCTTCCGCTCGAAATGATGAGCAAAGTATTGCAATTTCCAATAGACTGACAGGTATATCAGTCGAAGAAAAAAAACCCAAGTACCATCCGCTGTGTTATAACAACTATGTATTTTTCCAAGCAACAAAACAGGCTGACGAAATTAGCGCAAGCGCAAGTCAGGAGCAGCCGAATTTTCCCGAAGTAAATGATGATATTCCGAATAATACGAATAATAGAATTTAATGAATCGATGGAAAATGTATATGGTTACATTGAGGAAAGTGGATTATTTAAATTTAAATACAATCAACTTTGCGATGTTCTTGGAAGTAAAATAAGTGTTACACAGTTGTGCAATACTCCAAGAAAAATTCGGCGACGATATTTTTATTATGAGACAAAGTGGGTGAGAGACAATATTTTTATGTAAATCAATCAATTTTACAGAAGTTTACAGTGAGTGGATACGTAACAAATCAATTGAATCATTCGAAAAAGTGCTATTATTAATTTTTCTGCAGAAATTATTCATGCAGATATTATGGATGCACATTTCGACAATCTTACGTATCCACCTGCTGAAAAGTTTCTGGAAAATGTTATGGACGACATACCACAATCTTTACAAGATTTTTTAAATAGACGACATACCACAATCTTTACAAGATTTTTTAAATAAACTGTTATTTAAAACTTCCACCAAGTAATGAAAATAATGTTAAAGTCAACAGCATTGCTCATTCGATCGTGTCCTTTATAAGTGGGAGAAAATTTGTTTCAAAATTACAATTATCTTTAGGCATTTATGTTTATAAAAAAACTGGATCAAGAATGATTGTAGACATTCTTTCTAAATTCGGAATTGTCTCATCATACTATGCAATTCAGTTATATGAAGCATCAACTATATTAAATCCGCCGGATCATAGCATTGAAGATGCGTTCGTACAATACGTATTTGATAACACAGACCACAACGTTGGCACATTAGACGGGTACGAAACTTTTCACTGATTGGGAGGTATAGCTATTTATACTCCGGATTATGAAGTCAAATTTGAGGGTGGCTCAAAGAAATGTACGAAAATGCCAAATGCCTCTGAAATATCATCTTGTACAAGAATTAAAAATACCCCTTTGGTTCACGTGATACTGAAAAACTTCAAGAAGTAACATTTTTAGACGTACATTCTCTCACAGTCGGTGACCGTCCTACGTTATCAATATACTACGTATCCTACATGTGGTGTAAGGCGTTACAAGTAGAAAAAATACCTTCTTGGAAAGGCTTTATGGAGGTAATATCAAGAGATACTGACTATTCAGTATCTCAAGTAACATTTTGCCATTTATAAAAATGCCATCCTCTGACAATACAACTTTAAATACAGCATTACGTTATGCGGTTGAAGAAACTAAAAAAATAAACCAAAGAACAACTTTCGTAACCTTCGACCAGCCATTGTATTGGAAAGCACGTTGTATAGTTGCACAAGACAAAGACAATGAATTGAAGGATGTTGTAGTTCGCTTAAGAGGATTTCACTCGCTCTATGTAATTATATGCCAATCCATCAGTAATGTAGTAAGCGTAGAAGAATTTATAAACCACATTCGAAAATTGAAGTGAAAACCCTCCTACGATAGATACTTTAAAGAAGGAATTTCTTTTAAATCATTTAACTAGTGCATTTATTAATAAACAAAACGAGCTTCAAACTAAAGGTGCAACTAGTAAGCTTTGGATTCAGTATTTCAAATGCGTTACCACTGCCTTACAATTTATAGAAGCAGAACGACTAGGGGATTGGAAATTACATTTACAAACCATCAAAGATATGTTACCATTATTTTATGCTAGTGAGCATTTTGCATATGCTAAAAGTGCCCAGTTATATCTTCAAGATATGGATAATTTGGAACACAATATGGATCACGTAGAATTCTGTACATATACGAGAGATGGCTTTTTCACAATTAGGCGATCGGATAAAGCGTGGGCCGGAATTTGGAGCGACAGGACCATAGAACAAACGTTAAACAGATTTTTTGGTACAGATTTAAAACACGGTAGAGGTGTTACTTCGAGTGTACTGGCGCGTTATTTATTGTCTATGTCATCAACATTTAATGTAATGGACAATTTAGAAAATTACTGTGGAATAAAAACTAGTAATAGTGAACAACATGTAAATCTCTCAAATAGCAGATTAAAGAGAGATAATAAGGATCTAAATGAAGTGATTTCATGGTTACAAAATCACAACCCGTTTAATAAACCAATCGATTTAGTTTTACTTTCCACAAGAATTATTGGAGGGCCAACAATCCAATGTCATATGGCAATTGAAAAAGGACTACAGAAAATAAAAAAAATGGTAGGAGAAAACGTGCGAGACATATCCATGTCCATTGAATTTAAAGTAAAAAATTTACAATTTGCAGATACGGATGTCCATCTTGAGACTGAATTCGATACGTTTAAACTAGATATGTGTTTATTATTTCAAAGGATGTGTGTTGCATTTAATGGTAATGCTAAAGACACACGATGCCTTCGTGTATGAATTAACACCTTACCCACTTAGTTTGTTTGACGAAAAAGGATTAATGAGAAAAACACCAAAAGCAAAAATGTATCCATTATTCAAGGCGTGTAATACTGCAGAAATTTCACATGTAAATGTTACTTATATAATTGATGGTGGATGGCTATTACACGCAGTTGTGTGGCCTCATAACATAACATACGAAGATCTAGGTAATGTGTATGTGTCATATGTGAAAAATAAATTTAAAACAAATGTTACAGTAGTCTTCGATGGCTACAATAGCGAGAGTACTGGAACAAAATCGTATGAAAGATAACGTAGGGGGCAAACTAACATCGGTATCGATGTTAACATATCAAAAGGTAATAGTGTAACACTTTATTAAACAAAATTTTTAAGTAACCAGCAGAATAAACGTAAACTTGTACAATTTTTATCGAGTTTTTTCGAAGAAAATTGTATTTACACCAAAATAGCTGATGAAGATGCTGATACATTAATTGTCCGTACAGGAATAAAAATAAAAGTTGAAACAGAAAGTATTGTTACCGTAGTTGGTAATGACATTGATTTACTAATTTTATTGATACATCAATGTTATGACGGCAGTGAGATATATTTTTATAAAATAACAAATAA